>QANZ01037281.1:6149-66283 GCA_003254925.1 Chamaecrista fasciculata | reverse complement strand
CAACCCAACCCGCCATTGTTTGGTTTGGTTTGGTTTGGGCTAAAATATTTTTTTTCCAAAACCCAACCCAAACCAACCCGCCCTTAAAAAATTTCAGCCCAAACCAACCCGCCCTAAACCCAACCCAACCCAGCCCGCGAACACCCCTATATATATCCATCATTTAGAGGAGTCTCATCAGACCTAATCAAAATTATTATCACATGTTTGAATCTTGTCATAAATATTTTTGTTAAGATGATTTTATTTTGGAGATTTTTCAATTCGGATAATCGTTAAATTTTATCTAAACGGTATAACAACTAAATGGAATTATACTTATTACCTTGTGGTCATTAAAAAAATTATCTCATAACTAAATTACCTAAACCCACTTAAGTAATAGAGAGACCTTCTTTTCCATTTAATTTATAAAAAGATCAAGATTTTATTAATTCATGAAAATTTGAAAGGTTTAAATGTGCATATATTTCATGCTTGTTTTGATACTTTATGTTGATTATGATGAAAAGTGAAACTAAAGAATGAACCAGCTATTTAAAAAAGGAACTGGTAGATTTTGATGTTTGTAGACTTTTACACTTTTAGTTTGTATTGTATTACATTATGTTATACTTGTTATGAATTTATGACATTGTTTGAAGTAGCTAAAAAATAATGCTTATATATGTATTTAGATGAATGGTCTCGTATAATTATATATCTTTTTTGGTCAGAATACAAAAGATACTAGAAATTAACTAATAAGAAAAAGGAAAATCAAGTAAATCAAATAAAACATATCAAATTTAACTCAAGTCTACACTCCACCACTAGATAGAAGATAAAATGAGAAGTTGACCCCTAAACAACACCCAAGAGGTAGAGAATACACACTATAATCATCACCAGAACATATAAAATGGAAGAAGAACTTATTAGCAAAATCTTATCTTACATAAAAGCATATCAAAAACGAACTAGCGATCACCAAGCCTAAATAAATTAAAGGTTTCCACCAAAAAGTGTTCTATACTAGGATCCACAGGAATCCACATTTGCTTCGTCAATCTTTCCATATTTTTTAGATCTAACAATCTTCTTTGGAGATTTGTTCTCCACCATCATTCCTGTTTTTGAAAACGAGTTTAGATTGTAGATCCAAAGTAGTAAGAAGGCTTTACAAAGTAAAAATCATCTCTTATTACTTAAGAGAGGAAACCCTTTATCAGAGAAAGGGAGAAACTCTTCTCCAAAAATAATAAAACCAAAAGACAGAAAAAGAAGAATAGTTGGCAACCCTTCTAAAAGAGCCTTAGTTTTGAAAAATCTTAATAGTCTTGTATCAAAAGAACTCTCACTTTTTCTTATTTTGTTTTACAAGTTAAAAGAAGTTGGCCTTCTTAAATAGTTAGGCTGAGTTTAACTTTTTTTTTTTTTCATTTAAGTTAAATAGATGAAGTATTTACTATTTAGACATTTTAGCACTATTTATATTTATTCTATTTATATTCAATGTATTTATATTTTTAATCTATATATGTAGTTTTTTAGTGAGATGACTTGTATTCAATTGACTATATATTATTGTTAGGTGTTGAGATATGGGTCCATTCTAAGGATGGATCCATTCAAATATGATTTAATAATGATAATAATAATTATTGAATATATTAATTAATTTGATTAATTAATAAAGATCACGGAAAGTGGTGGATAGAAATTTTTTAGGGGAGTATATTTCAGAATTTAATTAATTTTGAAATGATATTCCAAACCACCCCACTAGCATAGCACAATTAGACTTTGCATTTCTCACTCCAAGAACACACCCGTACGTGAGGCACTTTTCTCTTGGGAGAGAAAAACTACAAAAACACTTGAGTGAGTTCTTGAGAGCAGGTTTCTAATTTTGGGAGTTTTGTGAAACTCCATCGGTCTCAGTGTTTTTATCCCCCGATGCGTTTGCTGTGTATAATGCGAGAGCGTAGATCCATGTTCGAGTTTGTGACCGGGTCTTCGCGTGAGTATTTGGAATCGACTATCCAGATACACCCAAAATCTTTCATTAGGGTTATATATTACTAATAGGATAACTAATTAAGTATTTGACTCTTTTATTCTAATGACCTTTGTTTAAGTAAGTTTTAAAGGATTAATATTTGAGATACTTATAAATATATTAATAGTGAGTTGAGGAGGTAAACTTTTAATATAGAGGTAATTCATTCATCATCGTTGTCAACTTTAATTCAATATAGTGAAAGTTTTTTACTCTTATGATGGATGTAGATTACATTAATTCAATCATATTAGTTGTTTGTGTTCATAACTTTTTTTTTCTCTTGTTTTGCATTTTTTATATTTTGTTTGGTATGTGAATAATTGGTGAAAAATACTCTAAATCCTAACGATCTCTTACTCAATATTCAAAATATTTGAAATATTCAGATAGGCGAAAACAACTAGATTTTACCAAAAAAAAAAAGTTATTAGCTTTTTTCACTTTTATTTTTATTAGCAAAAATTATCTTCTTGAGCTTTATAAAATGAAGTGAAGAATTACATCACGAACAAACCTCTATTTTTTTTTTTTTGGCCAACTAACAAACCTCTATTGAAAAACATAATTTCATAAGAAACAAATATTGAAAGCAAGATTAGACTTGAGAGGGACATGCACTAAGCATTGCATTTATATCTCATTATCACAAATCCTATATTACACAATAGACAATAGTCACACTTTCCTAGCTTTGTTTGGCATGAGGGAGAGAACGTGCGCCGCTTAACTGTTTAAGGCATCGCAAACACAACACACACACACACGATATTATTTCCTACGCGCTATTCGTCCTCACGTCATGTTCACGATATCAGTTTTTGTAGCGTGTGTAATATACGCGCCATTATTGAGGGTGGGAGAAGGTCTCTCTCTGTCCAACGAATCCTCTTCGAGAGGGTCCCAGTCAAGCAATCCAGTGTCCACAGTTCTACATTAAGCTAAAAGCTTCAGTGTCAGCTACTTACACAGCTGAATCATGACTCTTCACTATGGGACCCACTTGGTTTAACGGATAAGATTCAACAAATAAACCACTCATGACCGTTGGATCCGTACACCCACCCTCGAAGAAGGATTGCGAAAAGTTTTCTTTAGGACAAATTTCTAATTTGGTTCCATATGTTTTTCTCAGTTCTCAGTTTGGTCTCATATAGTTTTTTTATTACACTTTTGATCAAGGTTATTAAAACCGGACCGGCCATTGAACCGGCCGAAGGAGGGGTTAAAGGTTCAATGGTTCAACCGGGGTTCAACCGGGGTCGGACCGTTGATAAATAAATAAATTAAAAATAATAAAAAAACCTATATATGATAAAATTTTAATTCAAATATTCATAATTAGGTTACAAAATACAATTATAACATTAATATATTAATACAATTTTCATAAATTAACATGAATTAATATAGAGATAATCAATTTTCATAATGTTCAACAATATAATATCATCAAGTGACATTTTATGATCACTTTCTCTATCAAATTTTGGTTCATAATCAACATTCTCTAATATTTGACCCATAATTATAAAAAAAAAAAAAGACAAAAAAATCAACAAAAAAAAAACCAGGACCGGTTCAACCGGTTTGCCTCCGGTTCAGGCCGGTTCGCCCCGGTTTTTGGCCGGTTCGATCCAGTTCAGGCCGGTTCTCTGCTTGGCCGGTTATTAAACCGACTCGGACCGGCCTAATGACCGGTTCCCGGTTCAACCGGTCGGACCGACCGGTCCGGTCCGGTTTTAATAACTATGCTTTTGATCCATATCTTTGGGTAAGGTCCTATATTTTTTTTTGTTACAGATTTGGTCTTATATCTCTGGGACGATTGTATAATTAGTTTTATATTTTTAGGTCAAGTACATAAGTAGTCTTATATCTTTTTAGAAGGAGCAATCCTTTTGCAAAAAGATGAGACCAATTTTATAACTTAACCAAAAGATGCGAAAAAAAAATAATATGTGACTAAATTGAGATCTTTTGTAAAATTATGAGACCAAAATTTTAGCAAAAAAAAAAATACAAGACCAAGTTGGAATTAAACAAAAATATGAGACAAAATTTGGACTTTGAATTTTTTTTTTAAATATTAAATCTGTTCTATATGAATATGAATATGATAAACAGCAGCGAGGGAGGGAGGAGCGAAGGAGCAGGTTCGTCAAAGATCAATTGGATGCGAAGCCTTTAGATCTCACGATCTTTCTCCTCAAACTCAAACACAGGAATTTTAGATCTGCTTTTTCCTTTTTTTGTATTTCTGGATTTGGTCAGGAGCAATGGGTTTGTGGGAAGCTTTTCTCAATTGGCTTCGCAGGTCAGTTTTCTTGCTTTTCCCAAACCAGCTGCGTAAATTGATCGTATTATTTTTTTAAAAAAATCTTTTAATCTCACTATCGTCCTTTTTTCCTTTTTGAGTTGCGAATTTTGGATTTTAAGTGAGAATCGTCGATGAGAAGTATGCTGTGGAGATTTTAAGTGAGTTGTTCAGTGACAACTCATGAATTGACTTGCGAATTTGAGGGTTTTCTCTCATTATCCGGCAAAAATGAACAGGTTTAATGATTTCAAGCGATTGAGGCACGATATTTCCTTTGGCTCCTCAATATGGCTTGAAATGTATCGATAATGCTGTAAGGGATTAGTTTATTGTGGAGGAAAAAGATATATTTCTATTTGGATGTTCTAGTGTCTTCAGGTTCACTGTCTTTAAGAAATTCAATTAAACAATAATTTTCTTTATTTTTCACGGAGAAGACTATTCTGAGGAAGTTTATTTTCTAACACGAGACTACCAGGAGAGAATCCAATTTCATAACTTGTCTTATTAGTGATAAGAGCGGTTGCACTGGTAATTTTAGTACTTCTTAACGAGCCTTATATGGTGCCTGGTTTTTGTGGAGGTCCTTGTAAAATTAAACATTTATCCATGGCTTTTGTTTGCAGTAAACTTACTTCTCCTTTTGTAACTATTTTTTCCTTCTATCATTTTATTGTACCTGGAATTTGAAAATCGTATATTCGATTATTTGGAATTTTGGATGCATGGTCTTTGCTTCTTGGACCGCTTTCTTCAAATTAAAGTGCATGAGCTTACAGCATTTTAAATTTGGTTGCAGCCTTTTTTTCAAGCAGGAAATGGAGTTATCTCTTATTGGACTACAGAATGCTGGAAAGACTTCGCTTGTAAATGTTGTTGCTGTGAGTATAATAATTGTATTGAATATCAATTGATTGATTATATGTTATTTGTAATTTGGGCATGATTTACTGAAAGATAGCTTCATGATCTGATTTTCTAGACAGGTGGCTATAGCGAGGACATGATTCCCACAGTAAGTTTTGTTCACCACCTGCTTGTGTTATTTGTTTTCTTCTCTACTCATTGCCTATAATGGACTTTACTGTTTGATCAATTGTATTAATATTCTAATGATTCTACTGTCATCCGATTCCAGGTGGGATTCAATATGAGGAAAGTTACAAAAGGCAACGTAACCATAAAGTTATGGGATCTTGGAGGGCAACCTAGATTCCGCAGCATGTGGGAGCGTTATTGTCGCGCTGTATCTGCAATTGTGTATTGAACAAACTTATTCCTAGTTGAATTTGAAGATTCTTTCTTTTATTGTGTTTTAGTTTTTTTTTTCTTTTTAGAAATGGTAAATGCATACACACAGAGGCAAGTACTGAAAAATGTTAACTTATATTTGTGCAATTTTGTTGGTTATTCACTTATTTGTCATTTATGTGTTGATGATGTTGTCAATGTGTTTTTTGTATTGTAAGTTCTATCTGAAGTCCTAATGTTGTTCTTTCTGATCTGATCAAACTGCATGTTTGTTTAGCTCCATCTTCAATGTCAGTATGTTATGACCAAGATTATGTTCTCTTAATTGTATTTTAGTAGTTTAGTGATTTTTCTTCCCCTCCGTCATCCCATGCTCAGTTCTTTGTTGATTAGTGACTCTAATGCCAACTGCTAAGCCATTTGTCACTTTGATGCTTGTGAATAGACCTCTTCCCTTGTGTGTTTGATTTATTAACTTGATGATACTTGCTTCTTTCTTACAAGTGTAGAGTTTTACATGTGCACGTGTTTTTTACCAATGTCTTTTAATGAGTCCTAATAAACATTGTCCATCATTATCAAAGGGTTAATACTCTAATAGTATGTTTGGATTGGGGATTAAAGAGGAGAATGGGAGGGAAGGGGAGAGGATTGGGACCTCTTTCCCTTATTTGGAAAGTTGAAAATTAGAGAGGAAAGTTGAAAATTAGACCTCTTTCCCTTATGAGGGATTGATTTTTAATCCCTCTTTCTCCTCCCCCTTCATAATTTCCAAATACCTCTAATTGGAGTATTTTGAAGGAGCTACTTACATCCAAACAAGGGGAGGATTTGTAGAAAGTTAATCCTCCCCTTCCCCTCCCTTATCCTCCTAATTGCTAAACAACCCCTAAGTGACTGGAGCTTCTTGGAACTCAGTTTGGACTTGATCATTGGTCTTTGGATGAGTTCTGCGGTTCCACAAATTCTGCAGCTTAGTTCTAGTAGGACTGGGTTTCCTATATTGCAATACAATCTTTTCTTTTTCAATTGAAACTTTGAGAATGCTGTTGATTATTGCCTCTTAAATCTTATGCCCTTGTCACCTTGTGTAATTGGATCATGTAGCTGTTGCTCAGCTTTTCTTGAATTGAAGCCTTAGTTTGGCGTTTACATTGACATTAGTATTGGAGTCTAATGTTTTTCTATTCATGGTTTAATTACTTGAATTTCTGTTATTCTTATTAAATTTGTGAAACTTAGGAGGTTGGTTCTGGTCTGATCTTTGCCGCAGTTATGTGGTTGATGCTGCTGATCACGATAATCTTAGCATATCAAAAAGTGAACTACATGATTTGTTGAGTAAGCCATCATTGAGCGGTATCCCTTTGCTGGTGTTGGGTAACAAGATTGACAAGTCCGGGTCTTTGACTAAACAAGCTTTGACTGATCAAATGTAAGATAAATGTCACTTTTATTCTCGTGAATTTTTGGTAATAACAGAGTAATAATATCTTAAAAAGCATGTAGTATAAAATTAATAATACCTCTTTCTGCGTCTTCCATCTTTTTTCTATTTCCCAGATTATTTGGGTGCTAAAATAGTTTTCTGGCTTGCAGGGATCTGACGTCAATTACGGACAGAGAAGTTTGCTGCTTCATGATATCGTGCAAAAATTCGACCAATATTGACTCCGTTATAGATTGGCTTGTAAAGCATTCGAAATCAAAGAGCTAAGAACTCATCTCTGCTTTAAAGTTTGAACTCTGTTGTAACCTCTCAGTAACACTTTTCTGGATGTTGCTGGTGGCATTTGCGTGTCTAACTTGGTTTCAGATTGCATTATTCTTGTCCATTTTCTCGGATGCTCTTGATGTAGTATTATTCTTGTCTAATGGGGACTTGGACCGGATGCTTACTGTTGAGGATTACTTTATGAGAAAATTATATTGTCATTTGTGAGTTATATCGTTAGAACACTTTCAGAAATCTCCACGTCATGGTAGGACCAAGGGTAAAATTTTTTGTGAAAATATGAAATAAGTTTTGCAACCTGATAAAAAATTATGGGACTAAGTCTGCAAAAATAGAGACAGATAATGAACTGATTTACAACTTTATCAAAAGATATAAGATCAAATTTGTAAAAAAAGAATAAGGGTCTGATTTGTAAACTGACTAAAAAATAAAAGATCAAATTTGCACTTTGGTCCATACTTTTTGATTTAATTGAAAATTGAAAATATATCAAGTATAATTTTGTTAAAACAGTTTTTGAAAATATTTCTTAAAAAAGACAGAAGATAAAACAAAATGTAAAAATAGTTATTTTAGCATTTTTGAAAATCAATTTATAATAGCTTTTTAACCTCATAACAAAAACAAACTTGTCTTTTGGGATAGAAAATAGTTAATAGTGGTTCGTAAATGAAAACACTCTTGCCGATGAGGTTTGGTTCATTTGGTCATATTCTGTTCATGACAATTGCATGACTTATGTTCGATTTTTAGTGATGCCTCATTTGGTGGGTTATCTGTAAGTATCTCCGTAAGTGCTCATTGAGTCCCGAGATCTACCTTGACTCTGGACTAAACGTCATCCCCTCACCTAAATTTTTGGCAAAAAAAAAAAAAAATTGAAGACACTCTTAGACTCACATTGGCAAAAAAAAAAAAAACAAATTTATAAGCATATTAATATCGTTATTTAATAATGATCATATTAAAAAATATACAAAAATTATAATATCAATTTATTTTAAAAATCAATATGAATAAAATCTAATTTTATAAGATAAACATATTTTTTAAACACGGAAACTTAAAAATTTAAATAAAATGAATTCAGGATATAAATATACAAAGAATTAGAAACCAAATGATCTCGTGTTTTCTTTTTTATTTTTTTGTCAAATCATGATTTATATTCATGAAGGAGAGTTACAATATGGGAGAAAAGAAAGTCTATAGATAGGAAAAGAAAATACATGAAGAACATCCTATCAGCTCCCTAGATATAGCCGTGCCCCAAGCAACACATGAGGAGAAAAATATACCAAAAACATCACTAGACTATTTTAGAGATGAGAAGAAAACCTAGCAAAATCTTGTTAAAAAAAGTAGATACAAACCGGATATGCTTTAGTGGAGAGCAAAATCATCTGATTTCCACCTACTTTGTGTAGATCTTTATCCGATTTTGCCAGATCTGGAGTTCCTCTATGAGGAAATAACTCTTCTCCATCATATGCTTTTGAAGACGAGTCTGGATTCTAGATCTGGGATATCCAAAGAGGCTTCATACAAATAAAAAATCTCTCACAAAAGAGAGAAGAAAACCTTCCCTAGAAAAGGCAGACAACTCCTGCATAGAAAAGGAGACAACAAAAAAGAAAACGAAACAAAGAGAGAGGAAGGGAGGAGGGGTTGCCATTGACAACCCGTCTCCCAAAGCGACGCTTACTGTAAGCAAACCCTAGGAGAGGAAGAGAGAAGAGAGTGTTTTTTTTTTGGTCAAATCATGGCAAGCCATGAGAGAAACAGATACACACCCGTTCCATGAATGTTGAAACGGGGGGAAGCGGGAGTCCACCAAGGGAAAAAGAAAACCCAATACAATCAGCCCTCAACTCCCAAGATAGATCTACTAAGAGATAAAACTAAACTAACTCCAAAAAGATCCGAACAAGGAAGAACAAAACCCATCTTCAACATACTCTCTTCCAAAATCCCAGAAGGAAATAGATCAAAACACACCCAGGCAACACACGAGGGTAGTAAAGATCTCAAAAGAGAAAAATAAAAAGCAACACAAACCCAGATAAACAACAGAAAACATACTCGCAGATCTTAAATAAAGCTTCGAAAAAGATCTTCCCTTTCATCTGGTTGTTGTAGATCTGGGGAGCATCTAAATCTTGTCATCATCTCTGAAGACTTCATCATCATCTTCAGAGTGCTCTTGGAGTCCGGATTGGGTATAAGCTTCTATAAACATCTTCAAAAACAAAAAAACCTCTCACACTATTGAGAGGAGAAAACCTTCACCTAGGAAGGAAGAACCTCTTTTACAAAGAGGAGACAAAAAAGGAGAGCAGGAGGAGGAGGGGCTGCCGGCGGTAACCCCTCCTTGAGACATGCAAGGCGGCTAGAAAAACCCTAGGAGAGAAAGACAGAGAGCTCGGCTTGAAGTGCCTCTTTTTTATTTCCCCAAGAGAGTGTTTTTTTGGAGAGTGATGTTATGCAAAATGGAAACTGAGTCACTTATTTCACAGTCAAACAAATAAAGTTAGTTATAATTTTTTTTGCTTTAAATTTGAATACGACGAGTTTAGAATTACGAGTTACTCTTGACAAATCTTTTTTTTTTTACTTAATTTTGGTCATCTCTTTCTCGTCTCAAATGTGAATGTTACAAATTCAGAGTTACGAGTTACTATTAATAAGTTATTTTTTATCCAATTAAAACTGTCAACAAATAAGATAAAATTGAGTCCAAAAGTGAGTTTAAGACTAGCATGTGAAAAAAAAATGATCTCAAACCCACTTTCGAACCCAAATTGATCTCATTTGTTAACGGCTCAAACTGAACTTGTTGCATTCAGACTTGAAATGAGAGGTATATAACTAATTTTGGTTATTTGATTGTAAAACAAGTGACTCAATTTTTGAACTCGATTTGATTTTATTTGTTGACGACCCAATTAAATAAAGAAATAAGGCTAAAGTGCACTTTTGGTCCATAACTTTGACAAAGGTTTCAATTTGGTCCCATAACTTTTTTTTTTGCAATTTTGGTCCCATAACTTTGACAAAGGTCTCAATTTGGTCCCATAACTTTTTTTGTTGCAATTTTGGTCCAATAACTTTTGAAAACGTCTCATCGTTGGTCCCAATACTGATTTTCATCCATTATCTGCCGCTAAAGATGATCTGACATACTGAGTTGGATGATGATGTGGCGAATATAAGTGAAGTTATGGGACAGATGGAAATCAGCTTGGGACCAACGGTGAGGCGTTTTTAGAAGTTATGGACCAAAATTGCAACAAAAAAAGTTATGGGACCAAATTGAGACCTTTTCCAAAGTTATGGGACCAAAATTGCAACAAAAAAAGTTATGGGACCAAATTGAAACCTTTGCCAAAGTTATGGGATCAAAAGTGCACTTTATCCAAGAAATAATTATTAAAAGCAACCCTTAATTTTGGATTTATTTTATTTGAATTTAAAATAAAAAGAAATATAATTATAATTATATTCAATAATTTAGGATCAAAATAAATTATTATAAAATTATATAAAATTAATTTAAATATTCTAAAAATAAAGGATCAAAATAAACTTTGGCATCTGGTATAAAGCCCATTTAAACATTTGACAAAGATAATATTCGAAGAACTCAATAATGTACGTATTTTTCCTCTGATATTTTGCATTTCGGAATATCATCGGCTAGCAATTCATACTCGCCATTCTTACACTGTCCATATATACCGTTGTCTAAGCATACAGTAATCATCAGAATTCACCTTCGTCGTCTCCACCATGGAAGGCTTACAGTTGCAGAGACTCTTTCATCCTCCTATTGTTCGTTACGAACCAGACACTGAGAACATCAAGCGAAGGCTCATTAAGAAGGGTGTATACCCAACGCCCAAAATCATCCACACAATCCGCAAGAAAGAAATCCAGAAACACAACAGAAAGCAGAAGCGTCTCGCTGAACAAGATAACAACGAGCTTCAGAATCTTACGCGCTCTCAAAAGCAAGAACTCTCGGAAGAATACCAATTCCAGACGTTGAAGCGCGAATACAAAGAGTTCTCGAAAGCAATAGAAGCCGACTCAGGAGAGAAGATGGTTGGGAGGCCATGGGAGGGAATCAGGAAGGTTGAATTTCTTGAGCTTGCGCGGGTGAATAAGGAAGATGGAGGAGACAGGCTTTCGAAGGAGGGTTTGAAGGAACTGAGAGAAATGTTTGAGGCGCGACGGCGGGATGAATTGCAGTGGGTTTTTGACGATGACATAGAGATGAATGAGGATTGGCTCAACGGTGAAAATGATAGCCGCGTAGGGAGGAAGAGAAGGAAACGCAGCGAAGCCGAGGTAATACGGTTTCTTGTTGAGAGGTTAGTGTTGAATTGTCAATTCTGAATAGCTATTGAGCGTGGAAGTTTTCTGTTAGCTGAGTTTTTAAGTAAGATGTGTTTTGTGTAGGCTGAGTGGTAGGGAGATTGATGTAAAGGATTGGAAGTTTTCAAGAATGATGAAGCTGTCTGGATTGCAATTTACTGAGGGTCAGCTGCTGAAGATTCTTGAACAGCTTGGAGCTAAAGGAAGTTGGAAACAAGCTCGTTCTGTAGTCGATTGGGTGTACAATAACAAGGATAATAAGAATTATAAAAGCAGGTGATTAATTTGGTTATATTATGATGACTTTAATTTCTGTTGCTGGAGAAAGTTGTTTGGATCAATTGTTTAAGGCCTGATTTGGGTTGTGTAATTCTGGATCTAAAGTAGCTAATAATTTAGGTGCATCGCCATCTGTGGTCCCAATTGATTAATCAAACCTATTGGCAGGATAAAATAGCTTTTGTTTGTGAACTCACACTTTAATAGTACAACATACTAGTACAGTGTTACGTTGAGACCCAAATTTGACATGGTGGTTGGGAAGGGGATTATTGTGTTCAGAGAAGTGCAAGATGAGCATGCCTTCAGCCTGGAATAACACTGCCTAACATACCTGAATCTTTCATTTCTATCTGTATTTTACTTGTTATCTTTGTGGTTAGCCTTTATATATCACTTCTGTCTTGTGAGCAGTTTGAATAGTTTTATAATGATTTTGTAGGTTTGTCTACACGAAACTTCTCGCTGTACTTGGGAAGGCAAGAAGGCCACAGGAAGCCCTTAAAATTTTCAATCTTATGCGAGTAAGAATCAAGTGCTTAGATTGTTTTCTGAGTGGAAGTTCCTTCTTAACTGTTATTAGAATGTTTCACAACTGACTTTGACTTTCAACTCTTTCAGGGAGATATCCATGTTTATCCTGATATGGCCGCTTATCACAGTATAGCTGTTACACTTGGTCAAGCTGGTCTTCTGAAAGAGTTGCTGAAAATTGTGGAATGCATGAGACAGAAACCCACAACTAAATTTGTGCGCTGGAAGAACTGGGATCCAATTCTTCAACCTGATGTGGTTATATATAATGCTGTAAGAATGCCACCATATGTCTATGAGACTACAGCAAACCTAATAAATGGCAGCTGGTAGATTGATTGACCCAGATTTCTTCAATTTCTCAGATATTGAATGCTTGTGTCCCATCAAAGCAGTGGAAAAGCGTGTCATGGGTGTTTAAGCAACTGAGGAAGGGTGGCCTGAGACCTAATGGAGCAACTTATGGACTTGCAATGGAGGTAAATACAGGATTACAACTTACAAGTTTACAACTTATGTCACTTAGTAATTTGTCAACAGAAAGCATGTAAAATGTAATCTTTGAGTATGAAAATCTCATGGGTAACTCAGTTTCTCATGAGTTAAGAAATGCAAGCAAATTGTGGACTCATGGTTGGCAGTATTATGCGTACATATAATATTGGCTCCTTTTGGAAATAAAGACTACAAACGTCTGTTTCACCTGTTTATTATGTGTGTTATGTAGAGATTTAGGTGGTTTTTATGATGGTTCAGATTTTCGTATTACCCATATTGTAATGAAGCTATGTATAAGTTACATCCTTTTTGGGACTTGAGAGTTCTGAAGTTATGACTGATACCTATAATTGGTTTATTAAGGGAAGGGTTCTTACCTTCCAATTGTTGTTTACCCCTAAAGCATACTACATTCAAGTCTTACAAGTGATACTTGTTATAAGGTAATGCTGCAATCCGGAAAATATGACCTTGTCCTTGAGTTATTTAGAAAGATGAGAAAAAGTGGGGAGCCTGCAAAAGCCCTTACTTATAAAGGTAGTTTTTTTAGTTCTTTCATTCTCATTGTTTTGTACTGATATTTGGAAGCTCATGCAATTTTTTTTCAACTTCTCCACTCCAGTGTTGGTGATAACTTTCTGGAAGGAAGGCAAAGTTGATGAAGCTGTGGAAGCAGTCAGGGACATGGAAAGAAGAGGAGTTATAGGAACAGGCAGTGTATATTATGAGCTAGCTTGTTGCCTTTGCAACTGTGGGAGGTGGCAAGATGCTATTATGGAGGTAGTGTTTTGTTCTGTATGGATTTGGTATAATTTTGCTCATGGCTATTTGCTCTTGTTTCTGTGATATGTCGGCAATAAAATATGTTTTTAATATGGCTGCAGGTTGAGAAGATTAAAAGACTTTCTCATGCTAGGCCTTTGGAGGTTGCCTTCACTGGCATGATAAGGTCTTCCTTGGATGGTGGACATATTGATGATTGTATACGTATTTTTGAACACATGAGAGAACACTGTGCCCCTAACATAGGGACCATAAATGCCATGCTGAAAGTTTATGGCCAAAATGATATGTTTTCTAAAGCTAAAAAGTTATTTGAGGAAGTTAAGGGAGATAAATCAGATTCTTATGCATCGCCAGGTGATGATGTTGAGCCATCTATTATCCCAGATGAGTACACATATAGCTCAATGTTGGAAGCCTCCGCTAGTGCACTTCAATGGGAATACTTTGAACATGTGTACAGAGAGATGACTCTCTCTGGTTTCCAACTAGATCAAAGTAAACATGCATCATTACTTATTAAAGCATCAAGAGCTGGCAAGGTAAAACACATATGTACATATTAGGTCTTCATTTTTTTAGAATATTCATTTTTTGTATTGGATATAAGTATAATGATAAAACTTAGGACAAAAATAAAATTTATCAAGCTTGTGCCCGTGATGTTACTCGGAGGTCTATTGGTTGTAGTTCCTGTTCTTGCCTTCAGAATCAAGTTCAGAACATCTAGTAGATTTTTTTCTTTTCAGAATTGGTTTGATTCAACTGCAACTTTTTTCTCATTGTTACCACATTTTCCAGGGGAATCATATGAAATAACTACTGGTGAATGCATAGTTTGTTTCTCCCAACTTCTAATCCTATGATATTATTTAAGTCATTAAATTTGTTGACATGCTTGGTTTCATTGCAGTGGCATTTACTGGAGCATGCGTTTGACGTGATCCTGGAATCTGGAGATATTCCTCATTCTGACTTGTTTATGGAATTGATAATTCAAGCTACAGCTCAACATAATTATGAAAGGGCTAGTGTCCTTGTCAACACCATGGCTTATGCACCATTTCAAGTAAGCGAAAAGCAGTGGACTGACTTGTTTAAGGAAAATCAAGACCGCATTAGTCATGAAAATCTGGAGCAGTTGTTGGATGCTATTGGAAATTGTGATGTTGTCTATGAAGCAACGATCTCAAATTTATCAAGGTCATTGCATTTTCTTTGTGGAAGTGTTGGAACAAGATATATCTCTAGTACCAGTGATATTGGAAGTGAAAATACTGTCTGTAATCAGAATGAGGGAACTGATGATGGTAGAAACTTAGATATGCCAATTGATTCAGGGACAATAAACAAAAGTGTCGAATCTAAGAAGGACCATGTTTACAGTGTCCATGCAAAACCGGATGCGATTTCATTTCATGATAATTGTATCAATAGAGATAATGGTGATTTTGCAATAGACACTGGGCCTCAAAACAGTGACATTGAAGGGAGAATTTTGTGTATAGATAGGGTAGGATTTGCTGATGATCAGGAATCTGACAAATCTTATGATATTTTATATGAGGAGGATTGGGATTTATCTGATGGAAGCACTGATGATGCTCATGAGGCTAAGCCCTCAGCATATGAAATATTGGAAGAATGGAAGAAAAGGAGAAAAGAGGATTGGAGTTATTTCCAGTCTCAACTTGGCAGTACCAAGTGATTGTTGTCAAGGGATTTTGTAATTATTTTATTGGATTTTGTCAAGGGAACAAATAATTTGTCTCTTGAAAAGAATATATTGTTGTCTTTCGTTTTATAAATAAAAGTTGTTTTGAATATTTTTAATAACAATATTTTCTAATGATTTCATACCTTTGGCTTTAGCTTTAATTTTTTATTTGTTTAATTTTTTTGTCAATTTAAACTAATGTCAAGAAACACAATATTGAGCATCTAGTGCAGAGTGAGCATCTAATGCAGAGTGGATTTCCGTTATGTCTGTCATATACTATACAAGATTAGATTTAGTAAATTTAGATGTTTCTATTAACTTCTTCAATCAAAACATAATATGTATATATATATTAAAATCATGTGATAAATGTTGATTGGAGAACCTTATAACAAACATATAAAGAATTTTACCTAAATATTTTACCTAAATTTTGCCCAGGGCATGATATATTAGTATTGTAATTCATATATAACATTATTCATAAAGCAATTACTACCACTTAGAAGTGTGTAAATGTAAATTTTGCACATACGTAAAATTCAATGCTCTTTATAAAGCAGTCATAAATTCTGTTCCCCGGACAGAATAAATAATGTATTGAACTATTGATACAAGATAATTGTCAGAAATGAAATCACAAAGCCAAGCTAGTAATATGGCAATATTGAAGAACAGGCACACACATAAATATAACCTGCCAATACACTAATGAAATAATACTGAAAAATTGCATTCTTTAATTTACTCGTAAAGTTGATATCAATTACATGTTTACTACAGCATCCAAGGTCGCTATTTCCACTCTTCCGCTAATACCTTGCCTCATTGTCTTCCTTTATATATATATATATATATGAAATATAAATCTTGCGGACTCCTAACAAAAAGTTTAATGCATCATTGAATCCCCCATATTCCACGTTTACAAGGCTAAAATATGTACAGTTATGAAATACGGATAGGATGTGTAACAGCAGACTCTGATCCCAAGCTTGGCGAATTTCACACCATCTGCACAAAATGGAAAATCTTCAGCAAGATTGACCAGAAAAACAACTAAAACAGGACTGCTGCTAAAGAGGCATCAGAATACAGAAGCACTAGATTGAGTGTAGAGAGCACCAAAAGAAAGGAAAGTGAAAAGGATTCGGGATGGCAAGTGAGAAAAGTGGGATTTACTCGAGTTGTATCAGACATGAATAAATAATAAGAGTAAAGAATTAAAAAAAAATGAAATATTCATATTATAATCATGGAACAATAGGATGCTCAGGAAATAATCTTATAGATCAATAAAGTAGAAATTGTCCAAATTCAGAGATCAGCCTTGGTCAAAACCTTTCCCCATGAATACTAGTCAAACTCTTGAAAGAAAAAGAGCCAATACATACAGAGGCATGGGCACACACACATGCACACACACACACACATATACAAAGATGAGAAAATTAGGACGAAATCCAGCAATCTAAACCAGAAAACCATAGCTGTCAAGATTGAAATCTTATCTAAAATTGGAAGGAACATAAAATAGATCGAATTGTAAGATAGAACCACTTTCATAAATATGTATATATGTAAATATTTTTCAAACATCCAAATATGAAGTTTATTCATAAAAACAAATAACTAATATTGATACATACTACATTAAACATAAAAGAAATAAAATATTTAAATATGGTCATCCATATAATCATGACACCATTTGAATTTCCAATTCCTTCATTATCATAAATATCAAAATCATCAAATAGTGCCATGAGATCTAATATTTTTCAATTATTGAACTCCAAATACTTCATGTTCTACTCAGATATCATTTTCTTCACCCTGCATTTATTATAAGAAAAAACATCTTCTAAAATAAACTTAGGCTTTCTTATATGTGTAGCATTTTATCCTTTCATTTTCTTATTAAAAATCAAATGAACCAAGTCATTTCTCTTTTTGAGGTGCAAACAATTCTCTCTTAAAAAAATGGATTTTAAGTTTTTTGTTTTTTTTGGAAAAGAGTAGGATAGGTAAAATTTTATGGTCCTACAATCTTATTTACAAAATTGCGATCCTACAACAATCCTACTAGAAAACAATCCTACCTAAGATCGCGAAAAGAAAATGCTTGCAAGAGTGTAGGTTTTTACGATCTTACAAGTGTCTTAATAGCATTGCAGATAAGAATTTAAATCTATGGATCTAACACCTTTAGGCATCATCACCAGCTAAGATTTCTTGGTAAGGAAACTACCAAATATGAAGTGATTTGCATTTTAGTGCCTTCATTGCTGCTTTTGCAAACACTTGTGCAGCCTCAGCTTCAGCTTCTGCAATCTCTGCCTCCCTAGCTGCAGCCTCTGCCTCTGCAATGGCAGCTTCTGCCTCAGCAACTGCTTTTGCAGCAGCAGCAGCTGCCTCTTGTGCAGTCATGCCCTTCACTTTTGATAGCTCTGAATCAACTTTGGGTTTTGAAAGGCTGTTGACATCATTCTTCTCTGCTTTTGAGAAATCATTGGGTCTACTTTCCATGAGTAACAAAGAAGAGCATCTTCTTTTCTCAGAAAATGTTGAACTTGGTGTTATCCTATACCTATGCTTCACCTGCCAATAGAAATGCCACAAACAAAACCAACTAATCAAATGTTTAAGTTAATTATGTTCCTAAAAGTAATTTTACTGCAAGAAGTGAGAACATATTTCCATGGTTCATCTGATGGGGCTATCTATCAAATCAAATCCAACTAATAAAAACGCAGTTATGGATGATGCAAAAACCAAATGTGCAAGGAATATCTATTTACATCTGTACGTATAATCAATTATTCGTCTTTGTAAATCATCTTTGGTTAAAACTTTCAGTTACATCAGACATATAATTAAAATGTCCCTGTCATATTTGACAAATCATTGGTTCTCCAAATACTATCCACATTGACTTTCAATTGATGCATTGCTGATCACAGAGGCAAAAGGATTAGAATAATTGCCACAGTATTAACTGACACAAGAGTACCTTTATTAATTTGCCACTTGCCACCATATGCTTCAGTTTCGTTGACAATATCTTTCTGAGGTTTGGAGGAGAGCAGTATTGATCCTGAAAAAGGTGAAAAGTTCATAATAGCTTTTGAAGCAATAAGTAGTGTCAGGTCAGGCTAGATAAGCAAATTCTATTACTAGTATTATACTATTACAAGTACTTGGTAAGCTGCAAGGTAAAGTTGGGATATTTGACAAGATGGACAAAATATAGCATATCATGACTTGTTGAAAAACTTTTGTGACACGTATAGAGCAAAAGACTAATGGTTTGTTTATCGCGAGGTAAGAACGCCTGCTAAACAAAACATATATACTAAAAGTAAAAAGTGAGACCCTTTGGTTATGCAGCGTGCATAAAATTTTAGCAGTTGCATGTCATANTATTTTCAGTTTCTCATTGAACTGAAAATTTCCCAGAAAACGTCGTCGTTTCACCTCCACCACCATCATCATTATCATCATTAACATTTCCCACACTCTTCTCAGAACATACATATAAATTTGCTGCCAAATAATATACAATATAGCAGTCTACGGACCCAGGTGAGAAACATTTACTAACAATAATATAGTTTTTGAGGATATAAACTCAATAATAAAAACAGACTGATGTCTAGGCACATATATTTGTTCACAGATCCATGATAAATTAAGGAATAATAGCAAACCATAAACATGGTGGGGGGGCAGAAAATGATGACAAAGCTAGGCCTTCATGCCCACCAAAGCCAAGCCACTGCATAATTATTCCATGTCCTCTCTCGCACTCTTCATTTACTCTTACGATCTCTCTCCATAACTGAATTTCCAAAACCCACCCAACAACAAAGTACAACATGTCTGCGGTGCCCCCGCTACTCTGCCCAAAACCCCAAAGTCCACACCAACCTACCACATCCTTTCTTCCTAGACTTTATAGAGTAATCCCTGACTATTAAGGCCATCAGAATGCTACATTTCTCACTTTTCACTGGAGGAGTGGAGGTTAGCATCCTCATAACTTGGTGTTGGGCCGAAAACCTGTTTCTCTTTTAAAAGACAATGAATGCAAGGTTTTTAGAAATTTGTGTTCTAAGAAAATGATTTAGAAGCCCTTACACTAGCATATTTTAAGGATAGAAATGATATCTTGGTCCATTTATAGAGGTATCTGGCCTCCTACAAAAGTAAGCAGGTTAGCATTCCACATATTTTATAAGGTGAATTACTAAGTTTTTTATCAGATTGGGAAAAACGGATACCAGTCATGGTGAGTTCCTAGATTTAAACCAGTTCACGAGAGAACTGGAAATGAAGAGATCTACTAAAGCAGGAATAAGTAATATATATAGCACTAAGACACAGATGCACCAACACTTCGAGCATCAATTTTTAGTTTCTCTTGATGTTTTAGTTCTAAAAGTTGCATCATAAGTGAAAGAAATTAAAGAGAAATACCTCTATGTATGTAGATATGGCAGCCCTGTCAGAACCCTTTGGCTCCTTCAGATTGATAATAGCCTCTAATATAAGATTATCCAGCCTGCTGCATTGATAATTTTCAACAGTTGTGTTATGCCAATGCCAGGTCACATCTTTCCCATACAAGCCTTTCATAGCCAGATTAGAATATTGGAAATAACAAAAAAGAGGTAGCGGTGGGGTGGTATTCCAAGTTGGATTAATTAATAACTAAAGCAGCTACAACAATCACCACTCCAAAGCCCACTTTCACTTACGGAGCCAGCAAAACATTGTTACAGTATTTAGGCATTTCTACTATGAGAAACACAAGTATGACTAAATAACATTACATATTTCCATGGATGAAGTTTCAAAATTTCAGTAAAATCATTAAAAACTACACAAAGCATTTCCATCAGAATTGAAATGAAAGAAGAAAATCGTTGAAAATGCATAAATTCATGCAAGGGCCTCATAAGATCAATTTAATTAAGATTGACTTTCTTCACCAAAGAGATTAAGTGCACTAATGCTTAGTTGACTTTTTATGGTGTAGTTATTTATTTTTTCCTTTAGATAATAAATGGAAGACCAGTTAGACTAGAAGTCCTATAACCTTGCTATTTGTCGTTTTGAATTAGCAGATAGCACTGTTCCACCAGAAAATGCTTGAGGCTTAGTATCAGGAACTTCTTCACCATGTTGAACTATGTTGCTCAAGGCTAAATGGTTATTATCATTTTTTGGGGCTGGAAGGTTCCTTCTAAGTGCAAGCTTTGCCTTCTGCCTGGATCCCCAAATCGCTGTCACATTTATGTTCCTCCATTTATCCTGTTTGTAATTCAAATCATAAATGCATGCCACAAGTTTGGCAATCTGAAGAAAGCATAACATTCTACATATTTCTTTTAGTATACTATAAAGTATAAACAAACAGCAATTCAGAAAGTTTAACTCTAACATCCCCAAGCTCACAAAATGACATAATTTCCTTGCGTGATAGTTTCCCACTATTGGATAGATCCCAGACAAGAAATACCTTTAGATCTACATTTGAACGCATGCGCAAAATGGAACTGAACTCAGGGTCTGTAAGTATAGTTCGCCATTTCCCTGCTCCATGTTTGACTACTCCAGCTTTTAGTGCTGCTTCTTCTTCTGCAGTCCATTTCTGCTTAGGAGCACCCATTAAAAGAAATCCAGCAACTTTTTAAGACAGTCTAATCTTTGATACTATCCTAAAGAAAAGCTTAGAAGTTAAGTATTGCTCTCTTCTGCATGTCCATCCACGATTCCACGCACAAGAAAAACCTAACTACTGATTGATCTTAAGATCTTCATAACCTACAAAAAAAAAGGGAACGGAAAAGATAATATAAGGTGTCAACCTGTGAGCCTTCAATGATAGTAACTGAAAATAAAATATTGACTGAGTCACAGAGCACAAGTCATTGCCCTTAATTCCCAAATTCACCTCAATCTCATCAACTTATCAGCAAATGTTTAACAGTAGAGCTACACTGCAATGTTCAGCAGCAAATATATGGTCTTATTTACCATTTGAAGAGGACTATAACATTAAAAGAAGCATCTTTCATCTAAAACATAAGAAACACCTAGATCAGGAAGAACAAGAAAAAAAAAAAAAATTCTATGCTACCTATACAATTCGACCTTCTGAAAGAAATTTAGACCTGCAAATACACACACAAAGATATATTGTAAAACCAAATGCTACCGATTTTAGCTACGGCTAAATGTAAATTGATTCTTGGTGTTATTAGTATTGTTAAAAAAAAAAAAAAACTATAATTCATTGCAACGGAGGGTAATAACATGAAAATCATGTATAACTCCGAATCGACAGCCAAGAAGGTGTTATTTTCTCAGTTTGAAATTCACTGATTCAATTAAATTCATAGAAAACACAGAAAATGACTACCAAAACAAACTGCCGCACACAATTAGCAAATTTTGAGCAAAAGAATTACATGTAAGCATCGATACGTCTACTGGTATTAATCAGCGATGACTCGGGACGAGAAATGATTGATAAATGGTGAAATTCAAGCTTTGTAAGAAAAAAAGTGGAACGAAACTTAAAGAAAAAACCAGTGGATATAAGCATACCGCATCGAAGAGTTAGTAGGAGCAGACGAAAATTTAGAAGAGCTCAAATAATTTGCAACAGTGGAATCCACTCAATTCAAAGATTTTGCGAAGAACTGGAAAATGATAACTATGACATTCGACCGAGGAAAAGGCTTTATTTTTCTCAGATTGTGTACATGGTTCATACTTTTCATAAAACTTGGAAAGTCTTTTTTAATTTTTTTTTCTCTCCTCTGAAGAAAAAACTTTAAGAGAATTAATGTTTTGTTTCTCCAATTTATACATTTTTTTATAATTTGATCTTAATAATATAAATATATTATTTAGCCTCTGAATAATTACAAATATCAAAAATGGGATTTTGTATAGTTGTTTAGAGTTGGACAATTTTCGACCGTCGAATTTAATGTTTACTATTATGATTTCAACGAGTAACGACTTCATTTGATAAAATGCACCTTTCATCAAATGAAACTGTGCGTTTTGACATGACTTATAGAGGACTTCAGAGGGCCTTTCAGTGTAGAGGATCCAAGTCTCAAATATCAATCCATTAGTCTATAGATGTGTTCTAGATTATATGATTAATTTTGAATTTTTTATATTTAATATAGGTCAAATTGGGCTTAAAAGTGGATTTTCTTAATTTTTTACCTTTTGATTCTAGAATCACTTTTTGATATAATTTGACCTCGTATGTTGAAGATCTCAAGTTGACAGAAAAAGGATTCATCAAGACTTCAAGAATAAACTGTAACTCTGAACTCGTCACAATCAGACTTCAAACAAGATAAATATGATTAACTTTGCATGTGTTGGCTGTGAAATAAGCGACCTACTTTCAAAGTCTAATGTAACTGATTGTCGACAATCCTAACTAGACAAAGAATAGACTCACTAAAAGAAATATGTAGCTCGAAATTCATCGCATTCAAACTTGAAAGGAGAGAGATATGACTACTTCCAGTTGTTGAGACCCCTGAGTGAAACTTTTAAAAACTTAAAGGACCAAAATTACAATAAAAAAATATAAAAGGCTGAATTAATCTTACTTCAAACATAAAAAAACGAACATTCTACTTTGACCCAAATGTTAAATATATATGTGATACAGTTAAATACTATATTTGATTGTCCAATGTACAAATTATTACTAATAATCTGAATACACTCAAATCTGTATACCCACACATTTGGAGGCACAACTAAAGTTAAAGAAGTCGATCAACCATTGTCATATATATCTTATATCTCTTATTTATCATTATCATACTAAAGGCTGGTAATGATAATCTATCCCAACACATCCAGTGTATCTTTCTTTTGTCTGAGTTATCACTCCACCAGAACCTTGCCATAAGTTGAGACAGTTCTCTACACAGATTCTTCGAGAGAAGAAAACAACTCATCGAGTTCATGGGGATTGTTTGGGCCACTGACTAGATAAGAATGGCTTTACCATTTAGAATTAGTTTTTCTGTCAAGCCCCTCATTTTCTACCACATTCTATCTTTCATGTTTTTCCTATTGTTGTAGGGAGTCCCAAAGTCTTTTTATTAAGACCAATTCCCTTAACTCTAAGATTTTATTCTTCTTTGTTGGTTGTAGATTGGAACTGAACATAGCTACAGACTTCTCAAGATTAATTATTTGGCCCAAAGCACACTCATACACTTTTAATGTTGAGTTCAGTTCCACTATCCTTATTAGCACGCAGAAATATTAAAGGAGCTCTTTTGCAAACTCTAATGCCTTGTATCATGTTCCTCTTTTCACTATCTTCGAGAAGAGCACTAAGACCCTCCACACAAATTACAAACATATAAGGTGAAATAGGAACACCTTGTGTTAGACCCCTTCCCGAAATGATCTTCTTTCCATCAAGACTATTGAACGACACCTTAAAGGTCACGGTGCAAACACATTTCATAACTTTATTAACCCAACGCTTATCAAACCCCTTATGTATCATTACTGTTTCCAAAAAATCTCATTTCATATTATCATAAGCTTTACTCACGTCCAACTTTACCATCATATCATTGCCCCTCCCTTCCACACTTGTCTATTCATTAGAGCATGAACAAGTTCGTAAGCAACAATCACATTATTAGTAATTTGTCGATTTGGCACAAAGGCACTCTAGTTTTATGAGATGATATAAGGAAGAATCATCTTCAACCTGTTGGCAAGAATTTTGGCAATAGCTTTGTAGATGACACATCACAAACTAATAGGGCGAAAATGCAACATTTCCTCAGGTTTATTAATCTCGAGGATTTTGGTTGCATTTATCTCATTAGGGATATTGTTGTTGAGACAATCCAAGATCATCTTTACTACTCCTCGATGCAAAAAATAGGTCCAATACTCTAATTAGTCTAACCTGATTATAATTGGGCCAAGTTCTGGTCCACATAAACCTGGCCAAAATTAAGAAGCAATGAGAGATTTCATTAATTTTTTTTTATTAAATGATGATATGACATTTTCTGTCTTATGAGTTTCATTTTTAGAGAGAGAGAAGAGGGGGATGAGATCAAAAAAAAAAAAGTTACCTCAAAACGTGAGTTGTCATATAATTATCATTTGACAGAAATGGAACTCTTGATATAAGAATTAATTTGAAATAATATATGATTAAAGACAAAATTTATATTAAATCTATATCTATACTATATTATATGTTTGAGGGGTCTTCTGTTAATCGGTCATTTAAAACTATAATATAAAATAAATTATTCAAATGTTAATAATTATTTCATTAAAACTTTTATTATTTTAAAGTATAATAAAATTAATAATTACTTTATAATATAATTTTAAATTTCAATAATTTTAATGTTATATACATATTTGAGTGTCCGTTAAGGTACGCAAAACCTCTAGTTCTTTATATGTTTGTTATCAAATTCTCCAAAAATCACTTCTTGCATGATCAATTATTAAAAAGAAAAAATATAATTAAAATTTATGATTAAAGAAACTTGATAACAAACGTATAAAGAACTTTATATAAGTTTTTTCGTGTGATATTTGAAACTGCGGAAATAATTTAGACTAAAATGAAACTAAAGACATAAATATATGACCAATTTGAACGAACATTAAATAAGACGGGGCGGAATTGCAATTTTACCCAGTTACGAAATGAATCTAGGCACGAGGTCGACCATGGTGATGTATGTTCTCATTTCATTTCGTTAATTAACCTTTGAGACTCGAGCTTGATTGCACACAGACGACGGTTCATCGATGATGGCGAGCATAATGCAACGCGCGGCGAGCCATGGTCGTGCCCTAAGAGCCACTTTGGCTCCCCTTTCTCGGCCATTCTCTGCTGACGCATTGGTCGAGGTCAAGCCAGGAGAGATCGGAATGGTTTCTGGAATTCCTGAAGAACACCTTCGTAGGAGGGTATTCTTCTCTATTTTCTTCTATTTTTATTTCCGAATTTCGTTCCCATTTTCGCGTTATGGTTTGAATCATGTATAATCTGTAATTTTGAGTTTAGAGATAGGGATTGCTTTCTCGTCTGTGTTGCTGTCAATGTGGTTTGTTTTAAATCTAGGGTTCCTTAGCTCGCAGCCATCTTCCAATATTAAACTCGTTAGGCTTGGGATTCTATAGTTGTTTGTGATGCCATAGTGTTTGATGAGGATTGCTTTAAATATGGTTCACTCTATAGATTAATTAATCGGCAGGATACATTATGTGTTCTGGGTTGTAATTCCTTTCCCAGTAACTACTGAAACTCAAGTCGTTCTTCTTATTCCTACTGTGTGATCCAGGTTGTAATTTACTCACCCGCAAGAACTGCAACTCAACAAGGATCTGGCAAGGTTGGGAGATGGAAGATCAACTTTGTGTCAACTCAAAAGTATGTTCGATTTTATCTTCCAGGGTTCTTTCACAACTTCTTTTGACTTTGTTTTCTCAACTATAGGTAGTAGTATATGTTATTTTATCTCCCTGTTTTTCTTCAGTTATATGTAGGGTGATACTGTCTGATGAGTTTGATTTATAGAAAATAGCGGGTGGGTGGGCACTTCAGTTTTTTTTTCTCTATGTAATTATACTTGAAGGTTGAAACTTACTCATAAAGTGGACTCGTGATATTGCTAATGTTTATTGACCCAACAATTTTCCTAAGTACTAATATGAGCTTATTACATTTCTCTTATGAATCTGGAATGTGGCTAAATGGGTCTAGTTGCTGACTATTTGAATAGTTTAAAGATTTACTAGCAATGCTAGATAATATCCTAACTAAACTTATTTCCTGATCTTATCACTTAAATCACTGGTAATTTTGAAGTCATCACTAGTGGCTGAACAACTTGTTATCGTCAACTAATGTGTTTATAGGTGGGAAAATCCACTGATGGGATGGACATCCACTGGGGATCCATATGCCAACGTTGGTGATTCTGCCTTGAGTTTTGATAGTGAAGCAGCAGCAAAGGAATTTGCTGAGAGACATGGTTGGGATTATGTGGTATGTCTTGCTATCCAGTACAGATTATTAATGAGAGTATCTCTGTGGCCGTTGGCTTTCTAAGTAGAACAATTAATGCCTCTTGTTTTTGGATTTTTGTGAAGCAGTTATGACTGCTAAGGAGAAAATTTTACTTGATAAATGAATTATTTGATGCATCGTTGCTCATCTATTTCATGATTCCTTTAATATGCTAACATCAAGCTCTGAACTTGATGCAGGTCAAGAAGCGTCACACTCCATTGCTTAAGGTTTGAGTTTCTCTTATCGTTTATATTTATGGCTTAGCAAATTTAATGATAATGGTTTTAGCTGAATTATGAATTTCTATGTCTTGTGATTTCAATTGGCCCTGAAAATTGTAAATATGCTTTTACATATTAGTTGGAATTTTCCCATCATTATCTCCTTTGGTGCTCTCAATGGTGTTTCTGAATTTCACTATTCACTTATAAACAGAGTAAGCTTCTCTAAAATATTGAACAAGGTTTGTGTTGTCCACCTCTGTATAGCAGCAAGTTAATGGCTTGCTTACTTTTTTATTTTTTTTGTCGGGGTCAAGGACTTCCCTTACTAACAACTTTAAATATGCTTACTATGAGTGTAAACACTGTCCAAATCATTAAAATTGAAGCTTGCTTTTTTTACAAGGAAAAAGTAATTCTTTGTTGAAGAGAATAAAGGATTATGTAGAATATTTCCCTGAGAGAATTTAGTCAAGCTTACATAAGTAAGAAACCGGCCTCAACAAAATCGTCAGACTATAGGCTGACCTTGAAGGCCCATGCTGCTATATATGTGAATGATGAAGGCACTATTGGTTAAAAATGCATGACCATATATTGAGATAGCCTTTAATAGGCTAATAAGTAATATCTCCTTAAACGTTTACTTGTGGTTGCAGGTTAAATCGTACGCAGACAACTTTAAGTGGAAGGGCCTACCCAAATCTGAAGAATCTTGATTTGTTGGTTTGTATTCTCATTCTAGGGAAGGTTCACAGTGATGCAGTTTTCTCGTTTCACGTCTTTCCTTAAAGAAGAAAGTTAAAGTGTGACTTCCTTGATAAAAATGAATAAATGAAACTGATCTTCCAATACCTTGGCTTATATTTATGATTAAGATGATTGTTCACTTGCATCTATCTGTGACTGTTTGGGATTCTTGACCTTATTCTATCTGCTGTCACCTTGACTGTAAATTACAGTCTCCGCTACTATTAGTTTTAGTTCTTTCCCATTGTTTGGGGGTCTAATAATTCTAGTCATCACTGTGGTTTTCTGTTCAACATATCTAATACAATCCAAAAGGCTGATGGTCACGTTGTTAGTTTTAATGAAAGGTCTATTGGCCAGTGGTCTTTAAGGAGATAAGCTAGGATGGAATAGTGATTTTTTTTTTTTTCGTTCACTTGGTATCTCGGATTTTGTCTCTGACTCGCGTCTCACATCTCGCATCTGATTGTAATGGAAGAGCCCCCCAACAAAAATAGTTATATTCATAAGGTTTTGAATTTATAACTAGGATGAACCCCATTTTGGTGGAATAGTGAATGTTTGATGTATTGAGAAACTAATTTGTTGGCTCAATACTTGTTTTACATGGTGGCGCCATGCCAAAGGTGATGTTTAAAGACGATAACAAGTCCTCTGGAATTGCTATATCAGATAAGACGATTGTGGGAAAATGCTTCGACTAAATTTATACACACGAGACGACATAGAATGAGAAGTCCTCTATTTTCATTTTCTGTTTTCATTTCTTAAAAATGATTTTTATTTTGAAATTCTCAACATTTTGAAAATGTGTTTGGTTTCCATTGTGAAAATATAGTTTTAGAAACAAAGTTTAAGAAGACGTGTTTGGTTTCAAATTTTATTAATGAAATTATACTTTATTAATGTTTCTAATTATTCTTCCCTCTACAACTATTCACCCAGTCTATGCCATTTAATCATCTACATAAACACCGGAGTGTTATGAAGTATGAACACTGACACGTTAGATTTTTAAATTTATACACACGAGACGACATACTTTTATATATAAAAATAATTAACAATCTATAAATTTTGATGAAAATTTTAAAAGTTACAATATCTATTCATAATATATGTCATATGTGATATTATTTTCTATTGTTTGTCATGATAAAATCACAAAAAATTGATTTTATATTCTGAAACTTATGAATATGTGTCGTGTTACTGTTGTACGGGTTAATACTTGGGTTCTTTATTCTATCAATATTATATTATATGTCATTAGCCACATAATTTTTTGGGTAAATTATACTTTGGTACCCTGTGGTTTGACCCTGTTTCACTTTGGTACCCTGTGGTTTGAAACTTGACACTTTGGTACCTTGTAGTATTCTCCATTAACACTTTGGTACCCTTTGGAGCTATTTTGTAATTTTAACCATAACAAATTTTTCAAAAATTACATATTGACCCCAAAAAATTTCAAAAAATTACAAATAGGTCCCTGGATACATATTATCTAGGGACTAAAATGGAAACTATAAAAAGTTTTTGGGGTCAATATGTAATTTTTGCAAAATTTGTTATGGTTAAAATTACAAAATAGCTCCAAAGGGTACCAAAGTGTTAATGGAGAATACTTCAGGGTACCAAAGTGTCAGGTTTCAAACCACAGGGTACCAAAGTGAAATAGGGTCAAACCACAGGGTACCAAAGTGTAATTTAACCTAATTTTTTTTTGTTAATATTTGACTAAATTAAGAATAAATGATAAAATTGATCAAAACGTGAAATATTAAGGACAAATTTGACAAAAAAAATAATGGGGATGAAATTGAAGATAATATAAAATTTTGGGACCAAAATAGTCTTTTTACATAGGAAGAGAATTGAATTAAACTTACGGACCCCACAAAATTTTACTCGTGCTTTTCTTATTTCATTTAGTTTTCAATTAAAAAAAAGGGATTTATCTAACATGTGCCCTTAGGGTATATTTTAAGGTTTCTTTTGATTGGTTAGTAGAGCATCTCATATTTTGAAATCTACAAAAATCCATTTAAAAGATAATTTTTAATGTTTGAAAAATCATTTGACTAATTAAAAAAAATTTTACCATGTGTCCTAAGGGCACATGTTAGAAGGACCAAAAAAAAAGGTCATGGCCCAATTTCAAGATGCCGCAAAATGAATAAATTACTGGATGCGCATGTGTGAGCTTGGGATTCGAACCAAGGAGCAGATGCCGCATTTTAATTACAAAAATGACCGCATTTCCATGTTTCATTTTCAGTTTTCGATTTGTTTAACAGAAAACGGCGGAAACGTATTTATGATGTTTCCAAAAATCGACCTATTTTTGAAAACGTTTTTAGAAAATTATTTCCAAAAACCTTGACCAAACATATTTTCTTAGTTGTTTCTTACTTTTATTGGAAATGAAAACAGGAAATGCACCAACCAATCAAGCCCTAAATCTTTCAGTTTTTCATAAGATAAGGGACAAAATTAATTGCGGGATGAAATTGATATTTGGTGTAAACAAAAGGTTATTTCTGCCAATTTGATCCGCAATCGGCTTTATTAGACATCATTCTCTTCACCAAAAAAAAAAACCTATCGTGCTTCGATTAGTGGTAAGTAGACCTGATCGCGGGCCGGGCTCACTAAAATACGGGCCGGGCTTTAGGGGGTAGTAACAAACTAAAATTAGGCCCGAGCCCATTTTAATTCGGGCCGGGCTCAGCCCGTTTTTTATAAATGTGGATCGGGCTTGATTGCGGGCTTTTTTATATAATTTTTTTTTTGGCCAAACTTTTTTATATAATTGAAAGTTGAAACAAAATGATGACACACTGTGTGATTAATTATTAATCAATTATATAAATGCTCAAGCTAATTAATTATTTGCCCCCGTTAATGTATGTATAATGTAAGTATAGACTAGACTGATGAGAGGCATGCCATTTGATTTTCACATTATCAAATTGATGAGACACAATGTGAAAATAGTATATAATATATTTAGGTATATGATTATATTTATATATTATATATATATATATATTATATCATATTTATATGATTATATATTTAGGTATTGGTATTATAGTATATAATATAATATAATACATATATATATATATATATTAATACGGGCCGGGCTTTCGGGCCGAGCTGAAAAAAAAGCCCGAGCCTGGCCCGTATTAAAACGGGCTTTTTAAAATTTGGGCTTTTATTTTCGGGCTCCTTTTCAGTTTTTTCAGGCCGGGTAAATCGGGTCGGACGGGCTTTCGGGCTCATCATCAGGTCTAGTGGTAAGCCATAGCAGATTAACAATATCGAAGCCATGAAATAGGATAGGTTCATCTACATAAGAAAGCTAGTACCATATGGCATATACTATCTATTGATGTGATCATGCTATCAAGATTTGAGATCTCAGATTGTATAAGATTAAGATCTTGATATGTTTAATCTTGTTAGATTGTTTTGAAGATCATAAATACATTAGATTCTGATAAAATTATGATTCTTTTTTTCAAGATGGTAAGAGTTTAACGAATTTTTTGTTTATTTCGAAACTAAATTCAATTTAGGTGTAGTTTTTTGAAAAGCACTACAAAAAAGTAACATTTGGAGAGGAAGGTGAGATTTCTAAATAGGAAGCAGTTCTATGGTTATTCATCATTTGTCATTGTTTGTTATTTATTAATGTTCATCATCATTTGTGAGGCGCTTGCTATTCTTTAGTTGCTAAAATCTAATTACAGAGCCTCTTATTTGAAAATAAAATCCACATAAAGTAAGAAAGTGCTAATTTGAAGAAAAAATTCTACCAACATTAATTCCATTACTTCTAGGAAGAGGTTTCATATAATACTTTGAATTCCGAGACAGATTGATCTTTCCCCTTCTCTTCTCCGGTATAGATTCAATTGAACATTCTGAAAATCCACGCCTAACAAACCTGAGAAAAGTTGACATCCTTGCCATTAGCATAGTTTATACCTCAACCTATAAGATATTTAACATAAGAGTTTCCAAAGACATCTTAATTCCAAAGGTAGAGAGTTCAATCTCTTAAAAAAGTTCAGCTTTTATAAAGTGATAAAACTGACGCTAATCAATTTAAGTGCATACATGTGATTACATGACATGTTACTTACCAATCTTCTGTGCGAGTTGTGAGTAGAAAAAGCTTATTCAATCGAAGATACGAGGCCTTCTTTTCAATAAAATCTGCATGGACATGATTGTCTAGTTAAATAAATTCAGTGAAAACATGTTACAAGTAGCATTGAAGAGTAACCAAAAAGCTTATATTCTTTGTTTTTGAATCTAGGCCTCAAGCAACTATTAAAATCAATCATCACTCTCAAACTAAAAAAAATAGATGAATCATCATTTGGGATAGAGACACAGGAAGAATTCAAAATGAATGATTTTTTTTTTAATCAACATAGAACTTTGATTTATCAATTTTTTTTCATTTAAAATCACCAAAAAAAAATTTAGAAAATATATAAATATGAATGTATGATTGAAATTGAACAGTCCCTTTCAAATTTCAAGCTAAGAAATTGAAATTGTGCTATTATTCTCTTAAACCTATTAAAAATATAAAGTATGAATTAAATTTATAAGCATTGAAACATTTTCTTTACATCTCCAAGTAAAGTTCCACGGGATTTAGAGTTTGGACAACAAAATCTAGATAAGAAAAAATTAAAATAAAGATAGATAAAGTAATGATCATTTAAAATTATTTTTTTATACCTTGTTACTTTTTATATATCCAATTTAAAGTAAATATAATGACATAAAGGCTTCCAAAGTAAAAGTTAAAACTCTTCAAGTTAATTTCTTCTTTCATTTAAAGTTTTTATATGTAAATATAATGATGATATAATATTTAGTTATTTACTAGGGTAAATTACACTTCGGTACCCTGTGGTTTGACCCTATTTCACTTTGGTACCCTGTGGTTTGAAACTTGACACTTTGATACCCTGTGGTATTTTCCATTAACACTTTGGTACCCTTTGGAGCTATTTTGTAATTTTAACCATAACAAATTTTTCAAAAATTACATATTGACCCCAACAAATTTCAAAAAATTACAAATAGGTCCCTAGATACATATTATCTAGGGACTAAAATGGAAACTATAAAAACTTTTTGGGGTCAATATGTAATTTTTGCAAAATTTGTTATGGTTAAAATTACAAAATAGCTCCAAAGGGTACCAAAGTGTTAATGGAGAATACTTCAGGTAGCACTGTTAAACGGGCCGGCCCGGCCCGTTACGGGCCACGGGCTAAACGGGCCGGGCCGTTTAGGCCCGTTTTTAAACGGGCCAAATTTTTTAAACCCAAGCCCGCCCATTTAGCGGGCGGGCCAGGCCGGCCCGCGGGCCTAAACATTTTTACATGCAAATTTTCTTAAAAAAATGTAAACGGGCCTAACCGCCCCGGCCCGTTACGGGCCACGGGCTAAACGGGCCGGGCCGTTTAGGCCCGTTTTTAAACGGGCCAANAAACGGGCCGGGCCGTTTAGGCCCTTTTTAAACGGGCCAAATTTTTTAAGCCCAAGCCCGCCCATTTAGCGGGCAGGCCGGGCCGGCCCGCGGGCCTAAGCCCGTTTTGACAGTGCTAACTTCAGGGTACCAAAGTGTCAGGTTTCAAACCACAGGGTACCAAAGTGAAATAGGGTCAAACCACAGGGCACCAAAATGTAATTTACCCTATTTACTATTATAGATAAAATATCCCTTATTCAACCTTTACTTGGCCACGACCCGTAAATCTCTTTAAATATACTTCCATATGTAGACTCATTTTTTTAAACCAGAATTGGATCAATAAAAGGTTAAGCATGTAATTTGCCTAGTGTTGAATACAATACAGATAAGAGTCTTTTAATCATTTGAAAAAAAAAAATCCATCCTCTTCGAACTTGCAAATAATAAGTTAAATATTAATTTCCCACAAATTGCCTTCTAATGACCACACTCTAAGCCCAAGCAATTGTCTTGTTTCAGTGGAAAATAAGATATATGCCGTAAGGTACTAAAGAAAGTTAGATCTTATGATTGCCGATTCAATTTTACAAACAATTGAAGGTACAACGTGGGAAAATTTCACCTAAAAAATATCGGCTAAGAGCATGAATACTTCAAAGTAGAGCTGTTCATATCCAAATCAATCTAAAGCTAATAGAACTAATCCAATCTAAACTCATCAAAAGCAACCAAACCTGGTTAATTGATTGTGTTGTTTAAATGAGTTTTGCAGATTAGATTGATTCGTTTTTGATTCTATCATCTAATCCAAACCGAATCCAACCAACCATTTTAACATGCCTGGAACAATTGAAATAATCAGTCCAATCAATGTGTCCTACTATCCTTCCTGCATTGTCTAAATTTTTTAAAGCACCATATTTTTTTCAAAGCCAGAACAATATAATGAACCAAACAATTGTCTCAATTCCCAAATGTCAAAATTAGAGAGTAGAAAAGAAAAAAGTGGCAGTATGTCTTTAAATCTAAAACAGCCTCCTTTAATAGTATGTTTGGTTTGGAGATTAAGTAGGAGGAGAAAAAAGAGGAGACAATGATGATATCTTCTCACAGCTGGATTAGCAAAAGAACCCTCATTGTTTCCAACACCCAAAACATTCCAAAATTATTAGTCACTAGCCATTAATAAGCACAAGAATTTCATATCCATGGAAGCATTAACATACCGAGCAATTTGTCTCCTTGTCCTTGGCGTTGACAATCAGGAGATACTGCCATAGCAGCAACCTCCCCGGACTTCTCCTCAAAGTAAGGAAATAGTGCAGCACAAGCAATTATTTGACCTTCTCTTTCCACAACAACGAAGGAATCCACTGATTGATGCAACTATAAACAGTATAATGGTAACTTGACTCTAGATGAAACTACAGTAACTTGGAAGAATATCCAAGGGAATATGAGCAAACCTCTTCATCAGTTCGCTTAACCAATATGCCAGATTTCTCCAAAGGCATAAGAATTTTTTGCATTTCAGAAATATCTTTCTCTTCAGCTGTTCGTGTGCCTTCATATAGGTCGCTGCAAAATTTAGGTGAGATCAGCACATGAGAATATAGGATTTGAGAGATAATATTGCAAGGTAACAAAGAGCTTAATTAGTAACAACACCATTGACAATATACAGCAGAAAGTCTATTGCTAAGTGCAAAGAAAAGCCCCTTGAATAATGAATAATGGTGGAGCAATTGTCAATGTCACTAATTTAATAATGGGGTTTTGAAAGAGATAAGATCTCTTCAGGGATGATACGTTTGCACTTTGCAGTGGTTTATGGTGTGTTTACTAAAAAATTTAACAAGCTGCTACTGTGTTAACACGTAATTGCTCTTCACTTCTTAGATAACCATAAGAATAAAAAAGGCAAAAGCACCTTTTTGGTCTCCAAACTTTACATTAGTTTTGAATTTCATTCCCAAAGCTTGTTTATTGTGATTTTCAGTGAGTTATGAATTTTTTCTTTCCGCAATTTTAAACTACATGTCGTAAGTTACATGAAATTTGCTGTTAATTCATTGGATGAAGTTAGTGCAAAGCATAAAATAAACCAAAATGTGAAACTTTACGGATAAAATTGACAATAAACAAACTTTATAAACTAATTAAATTGAAAATTGATGTAAAGTTTGAAGACCAAAGAGATGCTTTTGTCAGTAAAAAAATAAAAGAGAGATAACAGATGGAGTTGCAAATCATTATGGTTTTAAGAATTTGAATCTCAGTTAACTGTGATGTAATCATCAGAAAAACATCAGGTAACCACAAACAAGTCAGAATCTCACCAAGGAACCACAAGAACCATCTGTATGATGAGACCATGAGGAAATCAACAAGGATGCCAACTACACTATTGTTTATATATATATTCATGCAAGAAAATAACAAAAAAATTGGTAGACAAATCGCAGGTATAAATTCTTTCCAAAACACCACAACCAGGCATAGATTACAGTGACAGAATAAATTTCTAAACATGAGAATGCAAAGTCATTAGCAAAAATATTTTCTAAGATGGTCAGAAACAGTTACATACCTAGCCACCATTGTTCCCATTCCATCTCTCTTAAACAATTCCAACAACAAAACCCCGCTTATAGTTCCATCCAATAAGTGCACTCTTTTAACACCTCCCTGACAAAAGTTGGATATATAATTTGCAATAAACTTATGGGACAAACAAAAATGAGAAATTCAAGCAACACAATCGTACTTCAACAATCAATTTCTTAAACAAAACAAAAAAGTTATTGTAGTAGCAGAAACAGGTCATTTCTAAAAGGTTTTATTTTGGCAAAAGTACCTTTTTGTCTCCCAAACTTTACATCAATTTTCAATTTCATCTCTAAAGTTTGTTTACTATCAATTTTGTCCTCAAAATTTCACATTTTGATCAATTTTATCTTTTGCACTAACTTCATCCAATGAATTAATGGCAAACTCCATGTAGCTTATTATAACATGTAATGTGAAATTGTTTGAAAAAAAAAATACTCAGATTAAAAACCACGTAGAGTTTGCTATTAATTCATTGGATGAAGTTAGGGACAAAGGAAAGAATGGACCAAGACATGAAATTTTGAGGACGAAATTGACAATAAACAAACTTTGAGGATGAAATTGAAAATTGATGTAGAGTTTGGAGACTAAAATGGTACTTTTGCCGTTTTATTTTTACTAAGGCCATTCAAATATGAAGTCTCAGAAATCGATCACTGCCTCACTGGACTATTTTTCAGTGATTAGAAGGGGATGTTATTCTTATTATTAGATCTAGGGTGTTAAGAGTGGGAAGAGGAAGGAGTAGGGAATGAACCAATGTGTATCAAGCACATAGAAATCTTAAAGACTAACTGAAAGAGAGAGAGAGAGAAAAAGAATGTGTCACTCAAGGTAGAATAACTGAAAAAAAAGAACACAAAATAAAAATTTCCACCACTCAAGATGCTAAGGAAATTGAAAGGAAAGACAAAGGTATATTATGAACTCACTCGGCAAACAAAAACTGCAGCAGCCAATTCTGACAGATAACCGTTCATTTGACTAAGCTGCTTCTGAACCTCGACAGCAAAACCTTGTCCACTAGATGCTAGGCCATTCCCGTTGTCAAAACCAATACCATTATGTAAGGTTGCATTATGCCTTCCTGAAAAAGCCTTCCCATTCTGTGGAGTATGAATCATCTCATTGGAATTGTTATACCTAGAAAAGTTGACACCTTGATCTACAAGTTTCACATAGTTAGCAGCTATTTCACTTTGCTCAGCCTGTTCACGAATTAACTTGTCTGCATCTTGAAGAGGCAAGAAGCTAATTAGGCGTCCACTGTCATCAAGTACCGGACCATCTGTAATGCAAATAAGTTTGTCTGCTCCTATTGCTATGGCACAAGCTGTTGCAACCTCATAGGCGCTGGAGATGAAATTTGGTCAATTCAGACTCATCCATCACATGGACGGACACCATATTTAGGTCTAGCAATTTATGCATGCAAGCAGAGGAAGCATGTAATACACAATAAACACAGCTTCAATACCCATTAACATTATCTGCTCATCATCTATGACCATGAGATAACAAGAATTACAAATGAGTATAAATTGTGGAAAAAATCAAAAAAGAGAACAGGAGAGGAATATTAGATAATATCATAATATAAAATTTCCAGAACAATTTGATCTTAAGTGAAAATTATTATGAACACTGTATCTACATTAACGTAAAAAAGACTGCCAATATTCTAGGGAAACCAAGGCCCTATACCTTGAGTTATTGAGTAATGATGGCTCGAAAGAAACTAACATGCACTCAGTTTTTCCTCCTGATTTTTTAGTTTCTTTCTGGTGGGTCATTTCCGAGTAGTGGATGCTAGCATGCAACACAGAAAATGAATTGAATGTACACAATTACACATCCTACGTCAAGTGTGTGCTTCATAATATTTGTTCTCTCACGCGTCACAACTCAGGGCACTTAGCCATTTTGCTCAAAAAGAAAATGTATAAAACCTTGTATTTTTTCTGACCAATTCCTAACCCAAATCTCCAATAGTTAAAAAAAATAGCCTTATAAAACAAAAGTATATTGCAAAATATGGATATATATAAGATACCTAGTTTGCGTATACAATGCATAAAAAATTGAGCGCACCTACAACAAAAGGCAAGAAGTTGGAACCCAATATGATATATGAATAACTCATAATCAGAAAATGCTATCTTACGAGACCAGTGTAATATAAATTGTAAGAAAAGTCCGAAGCTCCAAAGCATACTTGCAATTTAATAGTTCTCCATCGCTAGAGATTCCCAAGTTGCTTAAAATAACAACACAGCCACCATCAAGCCTCTCACGCATGCGAGGAACATCTATTTTTTTAACTTCCCCAGTTGTCCCATAATCAATTCCATCAACAACCCCTCTTCTCTGCCAAACAGAAAATAAATAAATACAGAATACTTACTTTAACAGAGTGATAGAAGAAAAAAACAATTTAAAAGGCCATGCGTGAGAGAAATTAAGTTCTCCATAACGTTCAGTAAAATCAAGCCCTTTGTAATTGATTGTAATTGACTATTCTGAATTTCTCTGTCATTAACTTTTTTTTACATGAGTGAAACTAAATGAAACTAAGCGTTTTAATCACATTTCTCTCTGAATTACAGAAAAATTCAGGGAGTCAAGTTCAGAGGATGCAGACCGATCATTCAGTAACAAATCACAAAAACTCAAACCTTAGCTGCAAGGAAGTTACCGCTATCAACCCTGACACCAACTTCATGCGAACGACTATTACCACCATGTCGACGAATGCCGCATACAGAGGGCCTAGCAGAGAGTTTTGCTTCCATCATCAACTTTATTCCTCCAGCTGCTACCATTACCGCTTCGCGAGATTCTTCATCCGTTATCATATATGGCCCTACATACTTAGGTTTGCGTCCTGCAACAACAAGCTCAGATCATGCACTACAAGAAGCAAAATGTGCCAGATAAGATAAACTAGTTGCAGGATAAGGAAGCCAGTCCTAATCCTCTGAATGTTACTACTATGAATTTGTCTGTAATTTTAAAAATGTGTTAGTAATAAAACATTTGTCTTGTCTCCTTTAAATGTAAAAGACTCAATAAAATATTACTAACCTCTGTCAGCCAAACACTTGTCTATCTGCAAATGGGCACCAGGAACAAGGACAAATCGAATTCCCAAATAATGAAGAAAAGCTATATCCTGTATGAAGATTCATTGCAGTTCATGTCTAAAATGGGCAATTTATAATTAATACGCATGTAGCCTAATCTAAAAAGAATTGAACAATTTCTAATAAACAAACAGACAAATTACAGGTTTAAACGTGCCTTGAGGATGAGATCTAGAAAGGGACTAGCGACAATTTCACTGGAAATAATCACAACAAAGGTACCACCCTTGTAGGACCACAAGTAGGGCCATGCCTCACGAAACCAACGCACAAATTGCACATCGTCGATAGAGTTGTAGCCGTCGTCTTGAACGATTCCATTCACGTCGTCGTTGATCACATTGCATTTGTTCGAGAATTTCTTCCCACGCTTCGCTACTAACGCCGAGTGCTCGAGGGAACAAAATCTTGATTTCACTTGAGGATTGAAGTTGGGAGAAGAATTGTATGATTCGTTATTAACATGGAAATTCGATAAACTAGGAGGATTTTGAATGCATGAACTCGATGAGAATGACGCCATTGGAAGCACTGAAGATGGTGAAGCGAAATTGCAGAAAGTAAGGGTTTGGCGGGTAGTCACCAAGACTAAGAAGTGACAAAAATTCTGAGAATATTAAAAATAAGTATAAAATATAAATATGATTAATTATAAAGAATATTAAAAAAACAATCAAGAGAAATATAAGCGATGAGAGAATGGTCTATTGGTCTGAAAAATGGTCTTGGTGCATATTGGTTATTTTGGAACTTGAACTTTCAGCCTCTCTTGACTGGGCCTATTATTTCTCCATTGATGTAGGCAGATTACGTGATAGGCAAGCAAGAAAGTTTAAGCTAATTAAACAGAGTGGAGCCAAACCATGCAAGGTTTTTGCATTTTCTATAGGGTCTAAAGACCAAGTTCAAGAATAACATTTCAATGATTAGGTTCATTGTCCTATATTGTAGTTAAATTTTGACACTAGGGGTCCGTTTGGTAGGCCTGAAAAGGGCTTTACAATGTAAAGTGGTCCGGATTTCAAAACTTTCAGGTGTTTGGTATGACAACTTGGACTATGTTAAGTGGATTACAATGTAAAGGCATTTACATTATATAGATCATTTTTCTTTACTTCACATTTTTTATGTAATCCAAAGTTTACCTAGGGAATTATGGTAGAATTCCTAATTTTCCCCTCTCACTCTCATCCCATCTTCTTCCTTTTTGATGAAACCGAGCCGGCGACGGAGGACGGCGGTGGGCGGCGGCGACGGTGGCCGTGGACGGCGGCGGTGGTGGCGGTGGACAGTGGTGGAAGGCGGCGGCGGTGGCCATGGACGGCGACGACGGTGGACGACAGCGACGACGACGGCGGCGGTGGACGGCAACGGCGGTAGCCTTGTGGTGATTGTGGGAAGGGCATTTTTGTCATTTTCTTTCTATATCTATTTTACTTTTTCTCTCATACCTTTTTATACCAAACACTTTCAATCTTTACCTACTTTACATTTCCTCAACTACTTTTCCTTTCCCTCACAATTTTTCCTTGTAAAATTCTTTCCTTTACTTACCTTTTAGACTACCAAACGGAGCCTAGGTTGTTGCTAATGTGTTAAAAATTTAAAAAAAAAAAAAAAAAAAAAAACCCTCCCTTGTGAGGGCTCCTTTTCTCTATTTTCTCAATATTCTATAGGGTCTAAAGAGCATTTTGAGTTTATATGTTTATTATGCTTGCTTCTAATGTATAAAAATTGTCACATGACTCATAAAAATTGTCACATGACTTATAATGCAATGTGAGTCCATCTTATATATATTTCTATGAAGAGTTGAGATTGAATCGTTCAAAATTTTAATTTCTCGATTCTCTCCTTCTCAAACATAAAGATCAGAACTAAATTTTAATATATAGACTTGATTAGAATATAGAGTAAATTATTAATTTAATTTCTGAAAAATCAGAGAAACTCTAAAAAAAAGTTAAAATGATATACATTTTAATTTATGAAAGATTAAAATAGTATATTATTTCATCCATAAAAGAACTAAATGATATATTGTTTTAATCTTTCAAGAATTAATTTGTTCATTTCAATCTTGTAGGGACTCAAGAATCTTTTAGGCATTATATTATTAATTTATTCTAATATATATGTACAACGTATAGTGGGATTCATATATATTACACAACCTAGTAAGATTCTAGAAATACATGCAAGAAATGACATTATTTGGCCTATTGTGGTCTCTCAAATTTGCTGCTTCTCAGGTTTGATCAAAGTTTTGATTTGGTTTCTCAACTTTTCAATAAAACTAGCTTTAATCTCCTTTCTTCTTGAACGTTTTGAACGAAAAAAAATTGAGAGACTAAAACAGAATTTTAAACAAATTTGAAGGACCAAAATAAGACTTCGGCCTATATTATATAGGATTGGACCATGACTGAAACTTCTCCTCAAAAGCAAGCATCTAGAAGGCAACAGCAGCAAAGTGCTGCTAAGCTGCAAAAACATACATAAATACATATATACGTAAGCTTCTCATTTTTCTATCATGCATGCAATATAAAAAAAGGAGACGCACACAACTGGGACGAAGAGTACTCTCAAGTTTCAAGCATGAAAGCATTTGCTTTTTCTATGAAAGATAAATTATAATAAGTCTATATTTTGATCTTCATATTTTTAAAATATTTAATATAATCTCTAATTGATAGTTTAAAGACTAAATTGATAGTTTAATATATGAAACAAAAAAAGATAAAGAATAAGCGTACCATCCTTTAAGTAAACCAGCAGATTGTTGTGGAGGAGGAGGTGGAGGGTGGTGATAGTGTGGGGCATAGCCTTGGTGTAGAGTAGGGTAACCTTGAGCTGGATAGCTTGGAGGAGGATAACCATCTTTTGCTGGATACCCTGTTATTCATTTTTCATTTATTCCCATCGATCTATTAATTATCACTACTAATTATTAGTAATTAAATAATGTCATGAACAATCACATATATATATTCACACTCTCAATTTAACAAACAACTTTGTTGAATTCTACATGGATCAACCCTTTCAAGTTTCAATCAAATAATTAAGAAATTTGAGAAAAAAAAAATGAAGTTGAGATCATACGTATACGTACCTTGTGGAGGAGGAACACCAACTTGAGGCTTGTGATTGTAGTGACTCATCTCTCTAGATCTCTAGCTTTCTCTCTCTCTCTATATGTGTCTCTTTCCAAAGTTGACAGCTTCGAGTCCAAATTAAAGCCAAAATAGAGATTTGATAAAGAAAGAAGAAATTGAAATTAATGGTTTTGGAGGCCACGGCGGGGTCCTTATAAACACAGGATGTATGTCCACGTCCACACTTGTTTGAGGCGGCAAACCGCTCTGAGAGAACCTTCAACTGAGTTCTATTCTATGCTTCTATAACTGAACCGACGTAAGGCTCGTGTAAGATTCTATTTGTGATTTATATGCATGAGTTTGTTTGTTAAAATTTGGTAAATATGATATATAATATGTTAGGTAAATATGATATGATATGAAAAAAAAACTTTAAGATGTAAAGTTATTTAAGTAAGTATTTAATATCTATGGTGAATAAAGTATTTCATTTGATGGTACAAAAAATTTTGAATATAAAGTTTTGCTCAAAGTGTAGTTTTGGTCCTTTACCTCTAGAATAAGTTGTAATCTAGACCTCTACATTTTTTGTGTAATTTTGGTTCTTTGTTCTAAAATTTTCTTATCTATTCTATCGTTAGTCTAAAACATAATTTCGCCCATTGTTATATTTGACCTACACATTTGAGATCTTCCAAACCATCCTCATATGCGAGTAAAGAACGACTAAACTACCAAACATGGACAATTAGACGTTGGAGATCATCACAGGTAAATATTACACATCTAACGAGTTCCCTATTCTACAACATTGAGACTCACTCTATCCACAACCGAGTGAAGTACAAACGCTCTTGGTCATTCTCATCCCACCAGATTGTCCTGATTTCGTAAAGAATGGTGAAGTGGTTCAAGACCAAAAGAGCCACCTACGTCTCTTAGCAGCTGTTTTGCCATTAGGACTTACACTGATCCTATCTGCATTGGCGAATAGCCATTTACTGAAATCTGGGGAAGTAACAAGCCCTTCCAACGCCTTCTCAGTGGACTCTTTAGTGAACTCATCCCATTCAGCCTCTGAATATTTTCTTCTCTCAGGTGTGGCGTGGAAACTTGAAGGATACAAATCTAACCGCTTTTCCGGAGGTGTCTTGCTGAAAACTGTTCATTCACGAAATTGAGTGTTGAGTATCATTTATCTCCATATTTTGCTTCTTCTTCAAGTAGTCATAAAAAGGAGAGGAGAGAATGTTTATCTAGTAAAATAAAAATTGCATAGGAGAGATGAAGTGGACCTCGTTCGGACGATTTGCACGGTGATAGAGTGAAATTTTTCAGTCGTGGCCGAGGGGGTGTGAAGTCCTCTTTGCTTTGCATCTTGTACATGTGTTCATCGTGTGAATCATCAAATGGCGATGAATCAGGAACTTCAGATCTTCTTCTGCTTTTCTTGGGTGATTTAAACAAACTCCTGCAGAATAACTCCAAAATATTATCATGTTGCAAGTTTAAACACGGCGACCCACAGGACGAAAGTGACAATGTTTGAGAGTTTATGGCTCAATACTTGATAAATGTAAAATCGCCAAATCGATTAACAAATATACTTTATAACACCAGAATCAGCAACATTTTGCTTTTACTTTAAATTAAACAAATCAAACACACGTTATTAAAAGGAATTAAAACAACAAAAAAGAACGGATTGCAGTTCTTCAAGAAATATAAAGACAAAGAAAACCTTTGGTCGTCCTCCAAGTTTTATAAAGAAATCCAAAAGCAGGATATTGATAAAGCTGCAGAATTCAAGTTAGTGGACTTTACCTGCGTATGCGGCGGAGGAATCTCATTCCGAGTATTCTTCTCAACAATGGGAGGACTAGCCCCGATAATAATCCCAATGTCCCCAGTAGAGGATCCATGGAACTCTGGAAGTAAAGTATTCTTATCAAGTTCACTTTCAGGTTACTCATGGATGACAAAACATGAAGCTAACATATCAGAAAAAGGGGTACTCAGAAAGGGAAAAAAAAAGACCTGAAGAATCATGACAGCAGCCAATATCCGTATGGCCCATGCAACAAAGTGAGAGGTGTTTACATCCACTGATCCATCTTCTGTCAGAACAAGCTTGCGGACCACCCAGAAGCCCAACCAGGCTCCAGTTAGCACAACAAAAGCCAGCAGAAATATTGCCAACTGCAGTTGATATTTTATGAGTTACAAACGCAAATTTTGAAAAACCCTGCTCAAATATTTGCATATGAAACACAAACAGTTAATGAAAAGGAAAGACAAAATATTGGCTAATGCACACTTTAAGTAGCTTGGACCTATTCTAAGTTGAAGCTGTTTACAAACTAAATATACCAAAAATCTTCCATTTTAACTATTTGATGGTCGAATGGGGTTCACCTTAATTCCAACTTACAATCGGACTCAAATATGGGTTTATCAAAAACCAGTCCGGTTACATCATAGGTCCGCTAAAAGCCCTTAAAATAAACAGTAGAATGTTTGTATAACTCAGCCAAACTAACAATTGAAGAACAAGCAATGTCTTCCAAAATGCAAGGATAAGTTACCAAAATGTTTTACTAAGAACCTCACACAGGTTTTCCAGTGTATCATTATGGCAGATTCATCCCACCCTTGACTTTATAATACCAATCACGTTCTGAATGGTGGATATCCTGAAGTATAGTTGACTTTTTAAGACATGAAAGCTAACAAGAACATGCAAGTATCTTACTACAGAAAAACAGAAGGAGGAAAAGTAGCATTGTCATCTTCCAGCATCTTCTACATGTCCATTACCCCAAATTGTCACTTGTTAAATTAGTTGTACAAAACTGACTTGCAGATACTCACAAATCAAGCTGGCACCATGCATCTTATTGCTTCAATTTAACAAGGAAGCCAAGTCATAACTACATGGATTTCAAGTGATAAGCATATCACTGGCAAAAAAAAGTGATATGTAAATCAAAGTTCCTGATGCATAGGAAAATGATGAGGCAGAGGCACAAAGAATTGGTTGCTTCTATTGAACATAAAAAATAAGAAAGCTGAAAACCATTAATGAGTCATTCACCACAACCCAGTGGTTCAATAAATGAAAGAAACAAGCCTGACCAACAGAACCATAACTCAGAACAAGAAAAGTCTGACTAAATTTTTTCTATGCAACACAAATGTCAAAATGAATTATCAAGCGGCATAGAGATAACTTACATACAGGGTTATACATGTCTTCATTAATTCCTAACTCTGTAAGTACTGAGTGAATTACACCAGGAACATAGCGAAGGAGAAAAGTCCCAAAACCAACCTGATTGACATAATGGTTAAATTTAAATTACCCACGTCCATGCTTAATCAGCATATAAAATGGAAGAGAAGTGGGTTGAGATTTACACTCACAGCAGATGAATATAGAAATATAGCAAGAGAGTTCTTTCGACCAGTTGGAAGCAATTTCATCCCCTGCCAATGAAAAGCACACACATGTGAAGGCTAAAAGAAATTATTTTAGTAGTAAATAATACAAAAGTTGGTAACTGAAACACTGAAATATTAATGAAGAAGAAACTAGTATTTCACCCTGGACATACAACATCCACAACATGCTGTTGAGTGTTGACTGTTGACAATTATTAAACTTATTAGTTGCTTCATATAACATCTGTTCTTGCTTAATGTTCGATAATTCATTCATCACAGGCTTTCTGAATTGATTAAAAATAAAATGTGTCAGGAAGCATACTTTCAACAATCTCTGTGTTGCCACTACTGAGACCATCCAATATGAACCAAAATAAAGATACTATATAACATAATCCAAAAAAGGGCAGTAAAAGATGAATATGAATAGTCAGATATAGGGGAAGAGTTTAACTTAATCTTCAGCAAACATAATTAAGGCATATTACAATTACATATAGTCCTGATCATGCAGCCTAATTACTGGTTGACTGTTTGACAAAATATTTAGCTTAGACAGTAAGTATGGACTAAATAGAATAACACGAGCAACATCCAAAACTTCAAAGAATAAAGGAACAGTAAAAAAGTTACCTGAAAAAGAATCATTAATATGACAAGGATTATGCCAACTGCCATTGCACTACTATAATAAAATGCTAATGATTTGCTCAGAAAGGATGCCAAGTTCATCAGAATAACTCCAATTACTAAGAAAACAATACGAAATAGATTGAATTCTGCAAATGAGAGGGGAAAAATTTAGTATCAGAAGTCACCACTCTTAAAAGGGTTCCACTCCCATCGAACACTTAAAGAAACTGTAACTGATCAAACATATGTTAACCAGAGAGAACTTACCTTCTTCTATGGACACCTCAAAGTTTTCCAATGTTGAAGCACTAGTACGTATATCTAAGAGCTTGTGGTCAAAAGGAGACATTGATCGACCCCAATAACCCTTGGTAACTTTCTCCCACTGGCCTTGTGGACACATCCCAACTCTGATAGACAAATTCCTGCATAGGATACACAGGAATATGTAAACCAACTACAATGACTATTTTCCAAAGTCGAGTCTGTCAGAGAATCAGTTATGAATAAGAAGAAAAAGCTCTTCTACTGTCAAATTCAGATTTAAAGTTCGAGGCACTGTCCGAGAATGATTGAATGTTCATCATGGTTACTTACTCATCAGTTCAATTTACGTAAACAAGTTCCATACTGTACCAAAAAAAACTAAAATTGAGACTTGTAGCATAAATTCAACACAGTTTACAACCACATACACCAATATCCAAAGGACGTGCACCAGCTTTTATACTCACCTATGAAAACATATCTCTGTGGTTGGGACACGAGCATCTGGATTTATTGGTAAGACTTTCACCTTCATGGAGTGGGCAAACTTCACCAGGTTTTGGAACCTTGAAATCCCATGTATATGAACTCTCTCACATACCATTCTAGCACCAGGCTTAGAACCGGGAGAGTTCTCCAAAGGCAAGCCTCGGGAAAGTTGCACTGTAGTATTTTGATTAAAAACTGAAAAAATCATAAAGGACGTATAAGAAAAACTCCAAAATGCTTAAGATGTCAGATCTGCATCCGCACAAACGAATTCAGTACTCGCCATCTACAAGTATGAAAGTGGCGCACAACTGTGGCCCAGAAATCTAATCATCACCCCAAGAAGCAATTGCTAATGAATAATGAAATAATCAAAGAAAGGTTGGCAAACTTCCATTCAATTTTACAGGATAGTTTGTAAACCAATTAGAATGCCAGAGGCTTAAACTTGCGAAAAACGTGATGACCAAGAAATCGCTAACTGCTTGAGTAGCTTAAAAATGTGAAATTAATTACAATTTCATATATACTCTAGTTGTTGCGAATCGGAAAAAAAAAAAAAAACTGTTTTTCGTTATTGGGATTATCTTCTTTGAGTTAAAACAGCAGAATGAATTAATTAAACTTCCATGTGGTCTGTGAGCAGTATCCTCTGCAGAGAAAATCTATCAGAATAAACACTTATGGGGTTGAACTCATTCTAGTAGTTATTGATTCCAGTAACAATAGTGAAAACCTACATTGGAATCAACACCAAAATCAGCAGAAAAAGGCGGGGAAGAATACATACACAGAGAATGTTCATGGCTTGATTCAACAATTACACCAGAAGCCCAGAAGACAAGCGAGAATAACAAGAGAATCCAAGCAGAGCGAGGAGATTGCAGAGAGGCCACCATGCCTCGCTGGTTCTGGAGAGAAAAGCGCGCGTTGAAAATACGTCAAAAGTTGAGGGTAATTCTGCTATTTCAGAAAACTGCAATTTATTGGGCCAGATTATATTTGTAATTTGTTCATTCTTCTTTGGGCTGTGTTTGGTAAACATAATGATGATGACACAAGAATACTTCAATCCAACAAAAATAGAAAAAAAAAAAAACGAATAACTTTTTATTTTTTTTTACGAATAACGTTTGACGAAGTATCTTTATTGAAAGAGTTGGGCTGGACCCAAATTGCTAAGGCCCAAGTATGTTTTCTAGAGTAAGGATTGAATATTAATATATATATATATATTTTAATATATATTGTTATATTATATGGCTCAGGGATGATCAAAATACTCATACTCAATAGGGACTCTGAAATTTATCCTATGGATATGGGTCTAGACCCGGGCCCATCCTAAATGGGTCTGGGTCCGGGTATGGTGGTACCCTACCCATATACCCATTAATAATAATAAATATATTTTTATATATACTACAGTGCAACTTTTTGGAGTTTTTCTTATACGTCCTTTATGAATATTGAAATATTGAAAAAATATTAAATTTTTTATAAATATTGAAATATTTTATTAATGCATTCATATTTATGATTTATTTTTTTTATTTTTAGTAGTTATAAATGTAAAAAGTTGGACGAATATAAATTTTATATTAACAAAAAATAGTTTATTTTAAAAATTTTCCGGGTCTAGGTCCGGGTATGGAGATTAGACTACCCAGCGGATATGGGGATTATTTTGATACCCGCTCGTATACGGGTCCGGGTATCATAGTACCCTACCCATGATCATCCCTAAATTATGGCTCCACCCCTTTCTCGTCGTCATCCCTTTTTTTTTTCTATCCTAAAATACCAATATCTATCCTAAATGTATGAGGTAATTTCAAATTGGTCCTAAATATTTTATTTATTTTAAATGAATATTACATATTTTTATAATTTTTCAAATTGGTCCCAAACTTACTCATTTATCAAAATAAAAATTTTATGTAATCTTTAACTTTAAATAATTCAAACCTACATCCATATTGTATATTAATATTATATGTCTAAAAAGTTTTATGATCAGTCAAAAATAATTTAATTAAAAATTACAAAAAATAAAAAATAAATATGTTAATCATGATGATTGACTAACTGCATATAAGAAAAAGAAAGTAATGAATGAGATTAAGCAACTTTCCACAACTTTAAATTGAAAAATTTTGATTAAACTAAAATAAAAATTATAAAAATTAAATTTTATTATAAAATATAATAAAATAAATTTTTTAAAATAAATTATACTAATTATAAAATTTAAATTAATTTTTGCATAACGGACAAAGTACACTAATATATATATAGAGGCATGTGTTAAATAAAAAAGAGGTGAATAATTTTTAGAGGAAAGAGGGTGAAGCTTAGGGATGATCAAAATACCCATACACATTGGGACCCTGAAAATTACTCTATGGGTATGGATTTGGACCCGTACCCATTCTTAATGGGTATGGGTCGGGGTATGGTGGTACCATATCCGTACCCTACCCATTTACCCATTAATAATAATAAATATATAATACTTTAATAATTTTTATTGAAAAAATATTAAAGTTTTTATAAATATTAAAATATTTTATTAATGCATTCATATTTATGATTTATTTTTTAATTTTTAGTAGTTATAGATGTAAAAAATTAGATGAATATAAATTTTATATTAACCAAAAATAATTTATTTTAAAATTTTTCCGGGTTCAAGTTCGGGTATGGGTATGGGAATTGATTTTGATACCCGTTCACATATGGATATGAGTACGGGTATCATAGTACTTTACCCATATCCTACTGCTTTGGATATGAAGAAGGAAGGAATGTCGTAAAAGAAGGGGAAAAGGTGAATGCATTATTATGGCACTGACCGATGAATGGACCAAAAGAAAAAGTAAATCAACCTATACACCTGAAGGATCTTAAGTGGAGGAGACTTAAGTGGAGGATCTTTGTGTTTATATATTTTGGATTAATCCGATGTACCTCATGCATGAGACTTAAGTGGAGGATCTTTGTGTTTATATATTTTGGATTAATCCGATGTACCTCAATCATTCACCCACTAATACTTCATTCATCCATTCTTAATTACTCCATTATTAGTCACATTATGCAAATTGCAAAAGTCTCATCATAAATTATAGCCTGATCGTGTTTTACTATGTTGCGTATCATGTAATTTATAATTTGACACTCACCACTTGATAATTATATATGTATTTAAGAATCTTGATAACAATGTGATAAAACTAAGCATTGATCTGTCAATTGACCGGGTTAAAAAAAAAGGCAGTGATCTTCCACTTTGTAATCAAAGTAGATTTGGTGGATAAAAACATTGATATTTCATTTGGCAAAAATAAAAGTTTAAATCTTCTTGAAGCTTGAAAAAGAGTATGGGATGTAGAAAGGCTTCACAAGATAATTGTATACGAAAGTGATACAAATATTGAGGTCTAAATAGGACCAAATGACCACACAACCCATATATCACATCAGCTCAAGCATATCAAATTGGGTTCAAGAGTTAGAGATTTGTAAGGATGAATGTATATATACTTATATAGTAAATAATAGAGAGTGTGAGGGTTTATCAGATTTTGTAAAATGTTAGAGGTTTTGTAGAGATTATTCTTGTCTCGAAGAAGGGCTTCATTTTGCATATCAGCATCTTCATCTATTCATCTCTTGCCTTTTCATTTGTAATTTTTCTTCTATTTTTCATGGGAATTCGATCTGTCAGGGTTGCCGATTTCTCTCAACAAAAGCACCTAATGATACAAGCTAAAATCGAAGTCTCAACATTAACAATGAAATAGAGGCAAAATAGAAGAAATATTGCAGATGGAAAGGCAAGAGATGAATAGATGAAGATGTTGATATGCAGAATGAAGCCCTTCTTTGAGACAAGGTAATCTCCACAAAACCTATAAGGCATTTTACAATAATCTGATAAACGCTCACACTTTCTATTATTTACTATATGGGTCCATCTAACAGGGCACATGTAAAGGTTTCTTTTGATTGGTCAAATGAGTTTTCAAAATATTAAAAATTATTTTTTAAATTAGTTTTCGTAGATTATGAGATGCTCTACTAATCAATCAGAAAAAATCTTAACATGTGCCCCAAGGACACATGTTAGATAAATCCTTACTATATATACATTCAGAGGCGGAGCCAAGGGGGGCCGGTGGGGGCCAGGCCCCCCCCTCCCCACCCCAAAATATCATAATATATATACTTACATTGATATTTTAACCATATATCAATCCATGGCCTAGTGGTGGCTTCCCCTGAATTTTTCTTTTCTCTCCCCTATGGTTTGTGTGTTTATTGTCTGTAGATTGAAATACTATTTTAGTCTCTCATGTATTATTTTTTTTCCGCATTTTGATCCTCTAAATTGTTTTTCTCTCATTTTGGTCCTAAATTTTAGTCTCTCATATATTAAATTTTTAACATAATTAGTGACATAATATTGTTAAATGATGATGTGTCAAGTTTCACATACAACAATCATTTTTATTGTCACATAAATATATTTTCCTCTATTTTATTTAACATCATCTATGTTTATCAATTTCTTTTGGCCAAAATCTATGTTTATCTATGAATAAGAGAAAATACACTTATATGGCAATAAAAAAGTATTGTATGTGGCACTTAACTTGACACATAATCAACATCGTCATATCTCTAATTGCTTTAAAAATAGGATAGAAGGATGAACTTTAATAACAAACATTTGTGAGGGATTGAATTTAGAAAGAAAATTTATGAAGGATCAAATTAAGAAAAAGAATTAATTTAAATATTATTATCTCTCTAATCTCATTATTTCTTTACATTTTTTATATGTTTTATATTTTTTTTTGTCCAACTTATACATTTTATCTTGTAATATTGATAATATATAGAAAAAAGAATAGGCCAAAATTATATTTTGGTCCCTAATGTTTATCCAAAATTCTATTTTAGTCCTTAATAATTTTTTGTTTTGATCCTTAATATTTTCTAAAATTTTCATAATTGGCCCTTAACTATTGAATATGGTCATATTTCTCTAGTCTCAAATCCGATCATCAGGGGCCAAAACAGAACTTTAGATAAACATTAAAAACTAAAATAATATTTTGATCAAAAAATTATTTCGGCCCCCTAACCAAAAGTCCTCGCTCTGCCCTGTATACATTCGTCCTCACAAATTTCTAACTGTTGATCCCAATTCGATCTGTTTGAGCTGATGTGATATATGGGTTGTGTGGTCATTTAGTCTTATTTAGAAGGTGAGACCACATAGGCCCCGTAAAATTTCTCTCATGGTTAGGTTAAGGTTTGAAAGATGAAAGTGCAAAGAAACTTGAGATTGAGTGGGATTATCTTATTTAGAAGGTGAATAGATGTTTATATAGAGAGATAATCATGAATTCATGATTGTCTGTGGGAACGGTGATGAGCAATCAACAATAGATGAGGAGGAACACAAAAATATAGGAATCTCGAGCCATCACCTCAGAGTAATCTAACATAACTATCACTTCTATTTTTAATCAAAGTTAAATAATATGGGAGAAGCTTTTGTATAATGTCTCTGAGAACTAAATTAATAAGCAAAAAAGAAAAGAGGTGATGAGACCTGATAAAAAGAGAAAGAGTGTTGTTGTGATGAATTTTATAACCTAAAGTTGTAGTAAAATTATTTGAATTAGCTAAAGAACCAGCTGATATCACAAGTCTGGCATTCAACCTATCAGCTCCAACGCTTTGTCATGTGGGAATAATGAATGCAGCGTAGCCCGCTCTATCAAATTTTTTAAAATATTGTATGCCATTATTTGTTATAAATTAAAAGAAACTCTAATGGGTATCAAAAAAGAGAAACTCTAATAGAAATACTACTAAAATTTCTCTCCATATTATTTTCCAGTTTATAAAGTATTCTTGCGTGTGCAAACGTTGGTGATTGCCCAGTTCCAATAGCCGAGAAGTCACGCTTCCAAGGTCTAAAAAATATAAATAAATATATCAAAGATATGGGAAAAGGGTATTACTTAAGAAATTTGAGATATATTTATATAAGTTAATGCTCCTTAACAAGTCCCTAAGGTATTTGTGGGCTAAACCCATTTTTTCTATAAATAAATTCAAGATACTCCAAATTAAAATATGTTAGAACCCTTCTCTGTTTTAATCACTTCCCTTGTCTTTCTCTCAATTTCCAAATGAATGAATGTTTTGAGCAAACCAAATGGTCTAAAATGAAGAAAACAGAACAAGGATACTAATCCGTAACCAACGGCTAAACTGCTATTACACTGAGTGGGTTAGTGACTAGCTAATTATAAACCCAATTAAGATGTAATGTGCCATTCCAAAGAGAGATAACAAAGCTACATCACAACGCACAAACCCCTATTCAACTTCAGAGTGAGAAAGCCAAATACTATATGAAACTACCGTATTGGAAAGAGCGAAAAGAAGGTTGAGTTGTGGCGTGTTTTTATTCATGTAATGTAAGTGAGTGATCATATGATATGGCCTCATGGGTTCACTCAATACTCAATATATAGTGCGTTCAAGTTCCAATTTCTGCAATGCTCTGTAAGGCTGGTCTCCATTGACCCCCACCATTACCACCACCACCATTAAAATGCCTTCCCACAACTTTGTGACTGCTGCTACTGCTACTGTTGCTTCCCATTCGATGAACCTCCTGTTCCACCTGACACACACAAAATAAAGCAAACTTGGTCATTGGATACACACACACGCCATGACGGTAAATGGAGGAAGATAATGACGTTTCATTTTCATACGCCATCTTATACATGAATAAAGTGAACAGCACAGTGACAAACTACAGAACCGATCATACCTTTATCCCTTACATATCTATAAGGCCAAAATGCAAATTTAGTCCAATATTTTTGTTCAGTTTCCTATTTGGTTCTATATCTTTTTTTTGTTACATTTTTTGTCTCATATCTTTAGATCAAGTCTCAATTTGATTTCATATCTTCTTTTGTTACAGGTTTAGTCTCACATCTTTGGGTACTTATATCTTTAGGTCAAGTGAAGAAGTGGTCTTATATCTTTGTAAAAGGATCAATTAACGATTGATTTTTTTTAAAGATATGAGACTAATTTTGCAACCTAAGCAAAAAATATGAGCCCAAAAATGACACAAGACCAAATTGGGACCTATTGCTAAGATATGAGACTAAAAGTGCAACAAAAAAAGATACAAAACCAAATTGAGAACTTAGCAAAAGATATGGGAATAAATTTATAGTTTGACTTATCTATAATCTGTTATGAATGGTAATAACTAATGACAAATATAATTAGTTAGATGATTAGAGATTTGAACCTAACAACAACTGAAATAACTTCTTAATTAGAGAATTCCATCTTGAATTGATATCTTCAACTAAAAGTTTCCTTGTCAAGTGTCATCCTGTATATATATGATTAGGCTCAAAGGCGGTCCTTACGTCCCTTTTAAAATTAGGTAGTGCTCATGAAGCGTGATAAAACTTAGAAAGTGATAAAGCAACCAGAAAAATACAATTGTAGTATCATCATTTAGATAGTGGAGCATGCATTCTTTGACGTGCTTTTCTAGCTTGCTACCATATAAGTCAAATCACCGTGACGACTTAATAAGTGTGCCAATCATGTACCGGGCAAGCTTGCAACAAAAATTTACCAATTTTCTTCTATATATATCTAGTTTGGGAAATGGATCAGCTCAATTACACTTGCTAAAGTATGGCTGAATTATGTTTTATTGACCATTGGATGATTTGACTGAAAATGTATGTGTTGACTTTTAATCCAAATCAATGGTGCAGATTTAATACTTTAGCTTTCACACTTTAGCTGAGCCACTCTCATCTAGTTTGATCGTTATCCAAAGTATGCAGATAATATATATATATATATAACATCATTACTATCATTATTACAGCAAAGTTTTAATCACACGCAACAAAAGTTTTTAGTGAACCTTGATAATTTGAGGCAAAAGAATATTTTTATCTCTAAATTTTATATTTATTTTTAATATTGTCTGCAATATTTATTTACTATCATTTTTATTTCTAAAATTTTGTAGTTTCATCAATTTTATCATTTGATCTAACTTTACTTAAATATTAATAATAAATTTTATATTCTAACTCAAATTAAAAGTCTCTCATTAATTTATTAAAAAAAATAATCAAAAGATAAAATCAAACAAAATATAAATTTTGATAAAATTAATAGTAAACAAATATTAGGGGCCAAATTAAAAATTGATGTAGAATTTAGGGAAAAAAGGTATTTTTGCCTATTTTTTATGAGGATCCTTAATTATTATTATATTATACTACGAAATAATAAAAATTATTTAAATAAATATTGTACTTGATAATTAGGTCTATTAATTATCTTTCAACTTTATGAATTTATTCACTATTTATATTAATAGCATCTTTATGCATACTATTGAATGAAGATTGTATTTTACATATAACCACCGGCCAGATATCAAATATCTTCGCACGAACTTCCAATCAAGACAATCATTGCATGGACTCAACCGCAATGATTCTAGTCTTTAACAACCAAAAGAATATAAGCATGCTCCTGATGTATCTAGAAAGATGTCAAATAGAAATTCGTTCGAATATCTTTCCCATTCAGTATGTAATTAATTATACTTTAAAATCTGACTAAACATATGGCTTAACAAAAATAAAAAATCAGCCTAGAGATTCGTCCTTAATTAAATAAAGATTAGGTTCTTCCAAAGTGCAGAAGATAAGATATTCAGCAAATTTACTCACTGATAAGACCCACGGGAAAGGAACAGTAAAAGATGCTTTCCAATTTTCATTGTGATACGTGACAGAGGAAATCAGTAAAAAGAAGACCGATCCCTTGGCCTATTCCACTCTCTGTTATTCTCATTCGGCTCTCCATAAACAAACAAACAAACAAAGAATGATCTAGATTATGCCTACGGTAAACAGAAAATGAAAAATAAATAAATATAAAGCTAATTAATCAAATTCTTAATCCAATTTTATCAGATTACAGAGTGTCTGTTCAAGCTTTTAAGTTTTAACCAATTCATGAATTCAGATTAGAATAGGAAAAGAAAATCGCAGTAGCATTCATGAGTTTGTTTTACCTTGATTGGAGTGAAATCGGATTTCGAACTCGGAGTCGGATTTGGAGCTCTGGAGTCTCTGTGCTTCATATGAACGCCGGGGCCGCCTCTGTCCTTCAGCAACTTCTCGAGCTTAACGCATTTCTTCGCAGACAGCTCCTTCAATACATCTGTGGATCTCGAAAACTAGTACAGTAAAGAACAAAGAAAACAAAAACAGAGACAGTGAAAGAAAGGAAATCAGGCTAACATTACATAAATTATACCTTCAAAACTGATCAATCGGTAAACCTGGCCCAAAAGCAGAGTATCGTCCGGTCGGAGAAGCTTGAGCTGCTTTATCGGAGCGCCATTCTCCGACTTAAGAGTCGGCGAGGTAACGACGAGAGCAACATAGTGACCAGGATTGGAGTTCATCACCTGATTAGCGCTAATCGACCAATAAATCCTCTCGATCTTATTCCCTGGATGCTGAATCACCACCGTCGCCGCCTCCGCCGCCTGACAATTCCCCATCTTCCTTGCTCGATCACCACTTCCACAGACGCTTATCGGAAACTCAAATTGACCGATCGATCGTTCGATCGTAGCACAGAGTGAGCAGTATAATGGTGAATCACCACTAAATCTGCTACAATTCGCCTGCTACCTTAGGATTCATCAGGAAGAAGTTTCAGAGATAGCTGCTGCTTCTCATAGAAGAATGCTATTCAATAATAAAAATTAGCAAAACAAAAAAAAAATAGAAAATTAAGCTTACCGGAGAGTTTCTGTTGTTATGTGTGCTATAAATGAATCTGACGCTCTTCCACGTTCACTGACGCACGCCAAGAATCAAGGAAGCCTGATGGACGTGACCGACTATGACCGGTAACCGAGAAAATTCAGTTATATATATATATTTATTTGTTTATTTAAATGAGAAACAGTTGGTTGAATTTGAAAATTTGGTGAGGAAATGAGGAACGTGTGAGGAGAGAAGAGAAGCATATAACAAAAGAGAAGTATATTATACTCGTAATAGTGTGTTACAGAGATAGAAGATACGGAATGAAAGGTTTTCTTCGTAGGAGTATTGAAATTGAAGGAGTTTGAGAATGAAGCGTGTTAGATCTGCAAAACCAACCTGCGAGTTTGCTGTGTTCGCACTCTGTATATATATATACCAGAGGCTTTGCGTGTCCTAACCGACACGCAAATATGTATGTAAAATAAATGAGGGACTAAATCATTAACTCAGTAAAAAAAAGGGATCAAATAATAATTTTTCTCTTATTATTAATTTTGTACTATAATTTTAAAATGTGAACGACCAAAAAGGAAGGAGTAGAGCCATATAATATAAGATATACAGGAAAAAGTATGAGTAGGAATTAAATCAATTAATTTATGACTGTGGGGTCTCTCTAATTTCATTTAGCGCTTAATTAATGATTTAAGCCAAATAAGAAAAAAAAAAAAAGCGACTTAATGTGCTGATCACTCAACCAACCAAACTCCAAATCAGAAATTGATTGCCTCGGCCCTCGCTCTCTCATTTCATTTGCTCGTTGATCCGGGAATTCTCTTGTTTACTCAAGAATGATCCATGAGTAAGGCAATGAACATATATGGAGGATTCGAAATTTGGCACTTAGTAGTTAATATTTAATAGTAATTCAATTAATGGCCAGAATTCAGGTCCAAGTTATGGGCATTTAATTACATGATAAGATACTTGGTTTTGCAATGGATGGAGGTGACGTCTCCTTTTCAAATTCTCTTCTCTATGTTTTTTTTTACACAAATATATATGAAGTGTTCTTTAACAAATCATTGAACCGTTAAAAATGCACTTTTTATATTTTGAAATTATGTTAAAATGTGTAAAAAAATTTTGAACTTTAATTATTGTATACGAAATTATCTAAACTTTTAAAGGCCAAAACCTTATTTTGGTATTTAATATTTACTCTAAATTCTATTTTGGTCCTTAATATATTTTAATAGTTTCATTTTGGTCCTTAATAATTTTCATAATTGGTCCTTCACTATTGAATCTAGTCATATTTCTCTCATTTTAAATCAAAATGTGATGAACTAGAGCTACGAGTTAAATTTGATAAGTTATTTATTTACCCAATTGGAGTCATCAACAAATAATATCAAATTGGGCATGAAATCGAGCTAGAAAATGGGTCATTTGTTTCATAAATTTGGTCATATCTTTTTCTATTCAAGCCCGAATGTCACAAAATTGAAGTTATAAGTTACTCTTGACGAGTTCTTTCTTTATCCAATTGGGAGGTCTTTGGCAACTGAGGTCAAATAATAATTTGAAAGTGAGTTTGGTCGAACCATCAATTTTAATTTTCGGAGTACTATTTAACCTCGTTTGTCAACAATCCTAACTAGATAGAGAAAAAACTCGTCAAAAGTAACTCATAGCTTCGATTTCATCCTATTCAAACTTGAATCGTGAAAGATATGAACAACTTCATGAAATGAGCGATCCACTTTTAAGTTTTATTTCAGACCTGATTTGGTATTGTTTGTTAATGGTCTCAAATGGAAAAAGAAAGAGCTCATCAAATGTAATTTGTATTTCTGATTTCATCGGATTTCGAGTTAAAATGAGAGAAACATGACCACATTCAATAGTTAATGACCAAAATAAAACTTAAGAGAACATTAAGGATCAAAATAGAACAAAAAACATTAAGAACCAAAATAGAATTTAGAGTAAACATCAGGGACCAAAATAAAAGTTTTGGCTACTTTTTAAAAAGGATAAAAGACCACCTTAATTATAATTTTGTGCAAATAATTCATTTCATTAGTATTTTTATTACAAAATTAAAAAAAAAAAAATTGTTTAGCGATTATTAATTATTATAATAATTAATTAAAAATTTGAATCAAGATAAAATGTGACAAAAATAATAAAATAAAATGAAATTATTTAAGGAAAATTTAGTAAAGTAACTCTCTTTTGCACAAAATCGGTTTTTTTATCACTATTCAAAATTCGAGATAATTCTTTGTGCGTTCAATTGCAATGTCCCCTAATCTATCAAAAATAACAATTAACCCCCTAATTTATTAATTTTATAACAATGTTCCCCCAACCGTTAGTAACACCGTTATCGTTTTATCTTTTAAGTCCCTATAACTTATATAAATACTTCATAAAATAGTCAAATGACTTAATACCCTTACAATGATTTACTTTATTTTATATATTTAAATGGATAAGCATTTTATTATATCAATTTTTTTGTTAATTTTGATTTTTGTTAATATTTTATTTCATATTTATAATTTAAATATATATTTTTAAATTTTATTGTATTAATTTGATATAATGAAATAAAAATTAATGAACGAAAAATGTATAATTGAAGAAAAAATAAGCTAAAAAATTTTAAAAAATAAAACATTGTAAAATAAAATATTAAGCTTGTAAAAAGATTTAAAATTAAAATGTATGATATATTTTTAAATTATAAATTTAAATCATTATAAGGGTAATTATGTCATTTGACCATTTTATGAAGTATTTATATAAGTTACAGGAACTTAAAAGAGAAAAAGGGTATTACTAATGGTTGGGGGAACATTGCTATAAAATTATTAGATTAGGGGGTAAATTGCTATATTTGATAGATTAGGGGGAACATTACAATTGAATACATAATTCAAGGTAGATAAATGTAATTTCCTCTAAATGAAATTTAGAAAATTGCATATCTTAACCTTAAATTTATGTCTTTCAATCAACGACCAACAACTTTCCTTTGAAATTTTGATAGTGTGCATAATAATATAACCTGAAAGTAATGGAAAAATATTAAGAAAAACAAAAGGAAATGAATTCACAAAGTATTTCCTTATGGGTGAGTCTATGATGCAAAGTTGAAATCTTGACATGGGATGCAAAGAATTTTAAACCAATCAAATTTTAACATTTGGAATTAATAACCTGGAGAATAGGTAACCAACAGGTAATCAAAATATTATATATATTTACATCTTATATCCTAAATTTTATAATATTTAAACTTTTAGACTTGAAAGAATTAAAGGCGAGTAAACTCTCAAACTGGTCCCCGAATTATTGGGTCACTGACAAATTGGTCCCTTATTTATGGAAATTGACAAATAGGTCCTC
>QANZ01037276.1:159543-177205 GCA_003254925.1 Chamaecrista fasciculata | reverse complement strand
AGCCCAATCAATCTTGATAATCAAGAACACTTCTTGATTATTCAAGAATCATAGATATAGTTCCTATATTCACTTGGGAAGAAGTGAAGGAGGCTAGCACCTAGGCATCTGCCAAACTGCTCGTGTGGATCACCGGTAGAGGAAGGACACTCAGTGGACTTCTCAAATTCGCAAACACGATAAGTCACCGATTGAAACTAGGTAAACATCTTTTCTTACTTAGTATAAACATAGTTAGTGGATCCTGGAAGGAATCACAGAGTTAGCTTTTAGTTTTATTCGAGTTTTAGTTTTAAAATTTAAATTTTTAAATTTTTCCGCTGCGCTCCCTCTGTGATTTCCCAACAAGAAACGCCCCAGCACCTCAACTGGCGGTAGAATAGATTAGAGTAGAATAGCTATCAATAGGTCTCTATGATGAGAGCCTAAACGTTCTTCATCCTATAGGAGAATCCGAATGAAGCCTGAGCTCAACAGTCGTCGATGTCCAAGGAGTTTTATTATTATTGTTGTGTTTAGTCTTAAATAATAGTCATTAGATCGTTTTAATTCTTCCATAAACAATATTATTTGTGTTTGTTTGACCATTAATAAAGTTTACTCTTGCACATTCAGTTGAATTGTGGTCGTATGACAGAGTGATCTATCTATTGTTTCTATTATCGCCATTGCTTAAGGATTGTTATGTTTAATTATAAATCGTTACTTTTTTGAGTCGTTTATGATTATGATGATTGATCCATATTTCGTGTACACAAGATACAATATTGGATGTGGTTTTGCTTGATATAATTATAATAATAACTTCTTGACTATCGTTATTGGGCTATGATGGTAGACTTCGTGATTATTCTCTAGGACTTCATATTCTCATCTTTCCATCTTACTTCTTTTATTTTTACCTTATTTTCTTTATGTTCTTTATTATTCTCTTGTTTTCATCATAATAATATAACTAACCCACAAAACATTAGACCTGAATTTATAATTATTTACATAATTAATTGTTATTCTCATTCAAGAAGTTCCTTAGCGATCCGATCTTGGGTTGTGCACTATATTATATATAAATATAATATTCGGGCATAGCTTGAGTATTAATTTGGCGGCACTAACGACGAGTGCCCGATCACACCCCAAACCCACTCGTCAACCAATTCAACCCGATGGATTCGGGTTGGTTCAGGTTCTGGTCGAGTTCGGGCATATTAAACATTTTTTTTGTAACAAGCATATTTTCAAAAAATGAAAAAATTAGTTTATTATAAAAAAATTACGAAAATTCCTATGGTCCCTCTCACACTCACTGTCCGTGTGTCTGCAACTCTAGATAATGTATACAATAGTATATATTCTATGTAAATAAATTTTAAAAAAATAAAATATAAAATTCTATAAAAAATTATTGAACTTTTTCAGTTTGCCTTCATCATCATCATTCATAGACACAACAAATAAGAAGAAAGCTTCAGAGTTCAAAGTGGAAAATGGAAACGAACGACATGAAAATGAAAAAAGTAACCTTAAGTGAAGCTCATCACTGAAGTCGTTACTCCATTCATCTTAGAGCTACAACCCGATGGCTTTCTGGTGGGTGAGTGGGTTGAATTTTTGTCACTCAAAGCCACTCATCAACTCATTCAACCCGATGGATTCAGGTTGGTTCTGGTTGTGGTCGAGTTCAGGCAGATTAAACATTTTTTTTTGTAACAACCATATTTTTCAAAAAGTAAAAAAAAAATTAGTTTATTATAAAAAATTACGAAAATTCCTGTGGTCCCTCTCACAATCACTATCCGTGTGTCTGCAACTCTGCATAATGCATACAATAGTATATATTCTATATAAATAAATTTAAAAAATAAAATATAAATCATTCTATAAAAATTTATTGAACTTTTTCAGTTTTCCTTTATCATCATCATTCATAAACACAACAAATAAGAAGAAAGCTTCAGAGATCAAAGTGAAAAATGGAAATAAATGATGCTGTTGAAGTTCTTCAGATCTCCAGTTCTCACGAGAAAATGCAGGAGAGAAAGAGAAGTTGAATGGAAACGTGAAAACTTGTGGAAGTCAATATCTTCAGTTCTTCATCGTCGAAGTTTAAACGAAGCTGAACTGAAGCAACCTCTGGCGGCCGACAACATCGAGCGCTTTGCTAATCTGCATTTGTAATGGCTGATGAGGGTGAGAAGCCGAGACTTGAGAGACAAGAGTGAGACTTTGAGAGATGAGAGTGAGAGACGTTTGGGTTTTGAGAGTCTGATATTTTTCATTGTGACTTTGTGGGAGAGTGTGACAGACAAACTTGGTGTGAAAAACTTTGAGAAATGAGAAGTGTATACAAGAAGATTTAGCAAAACCAACGCAAACCATATTCGACTTTACCCGAATGATTAAACCCGAATCGACCGAACCCGTTATTTACAGTCAGGTTAGCCAAGTTGACCCATTTTTGCACACCCTTAGCTAGAACGATGTACTAGGGCATAAAAGGGATTACATATGCATTGGATAGACTAACTCAAATCCATATCAAAAAGCATTACACACTCAACTTCGTCTATTTGACATCCCATAGTTTAAGAATTAGATGGTCAGTTTAAGTGTTAGAGTTAGAGGTCCTCAAGATTTAGATGAATTTTTAGGCTAGTTTAAAGATAGAATTAGGCGTTTAAAGCTTAAAAATTTTAGAAATTAGAAAACTTGATAATTTAGAATTTTAGACGTCATATTTGGAATCTAGGTAATTTTTTGAACTTGTGATAAAAATTTGGGAACAAATAGAGTCAAAAAATTTATCTAGGTTTATTATTGTTTCTAATTTGTAATTATTCTGTGTAAGATAATTACCCTTTAAAATTAAAATTTTGGGAAATGTATTAGAGACCAACTTATTAACGATTATAATATTTTAGGGACTGAATCATGTATTTCATTGATTTAGAGACTGATTAATTGACTTAGTACAAATTTAAAGACTAAAAAGTGATTAGGAAGATTTTTCTCTTATTTAAGTCATTGTAAACCTTTTTGTTTACTGTTAATAATAATAAGAGTTTTGCAACCAAATTCTTCAACATGGTATAAGAGTTGATGAGTCGTTGTTATTACATCGTCTTTCATTGACAAGTTGACTTTTGGCCTTCATTACCAGTATCACAGCCAAGAATATTTTTCGTCCTTCATTAACAAGTCCACATTCAATCTTTATTGTCAAAATCCTCGTATCATTCATAAGCTAGTCACAATTGTCCTTAATCGACGACACCCACTAAACTTTTTCATTCAGTCATCATCTTCTTCCAACGATAACTATGTCTACGAAAAAAATAATTCCAAACCCAAACAACTAAGTAGGGGTGTTGAAGGGTAAGGTGAGTTGGGTTTAGGGCGGATTGGTTCAAGCTCACTATTTTATTTGGCGGGTTAGGTTAAAGAAAATAATTACGTTAATCCAAACCAACTGAAAACCAAACAGTGGTGAGATAGTTTGAGTTGGCTTGACGAGTTAGCCCATACTATTGTTTTTTACTTTTTATATATCTATTTATTTTTTAATTTGGCCCATCTTAATTTTTTTCTTTATTTGGTCATACACAATTAGTAAGAGTGTCAAAACAGGCCAAAGTCCACGAGTCGACCTGTGCCCGCCTGTTAAATGGGAGGGCTTGGACATTTAAAAATAGGCCCTTGGGCTGCCCGCATAATTTTTTAAATTAAAATAATTTATAAATATAATTATATTAAAAATATTTTATATATCTATACTATATTATATGGGCCAAAATTAGTGAATTAAAAAATTAAAAAAAACCCACCCTCTCTCCCCACTTCTTTAAAAAAATAAATGAATTAAAAAAATGTAAAAAATAATTAAAAATTAAAAAATACCACCACTCTCTCTCCACTCACTCTCCCCATATGAGGTAATTTCAAATTGGTCCTAAATATTTTATTTATTTTAGATGAGTCTTACATATTTTTATAATTTCTCAAATTGGTCCCAAACTTACTCTTTTATCAGTATAAAAATCAATTCAAACGTTACATGCAAAGGGCACGCAAATATGTATGTAAAATAAATGAGGGACTAAATCGTTAACTCAGTAAAAAAGAAGGGATCAAATAATAATTTTTCTCTTATTATTAATTTTGTACTATAGTTTTAAAATGTGGACAACCAAAAAAGGGTGGAGCCACATAATATAAGATATATATATATCTCTACTATATTATATGCCTCCAGGTCTCTTTGGTTGGTCAAAATTCTTTATTTAAAAAATTAAAAAATCAACAAAGTAAATGGCCAACTGAAAACGCGGATCACACATGTACATCACAAAATTCAAAAATCAATGAACTACGTGGCCTATTCTCACCCCCACTTCTTACCAACTGAAAACGTGCAATCCAGCCCAAAATTAGTCATTTACAAATTATATATACAACAAATCCAAAATGCAAACCGTGAGGACCATTTTGTAATTTCGTCTAATTCTCTCCCCCCACTTTTTTCAAAATACCAAATTCCCTGAACTCCCACTCCACGTCCATGACTGCATTCGCNTTTTGGTCCCATAACTATGACAAAGGTTTCATTTTGGTCCCATAACTTTTTGTGTTGCAATTTTGGTCCCATAACTATGACAAAGGTTCCACCGTTAGTCCCTTGGTGAATTCCATCCATATTTAGCCGTTAAGTATGACGCGGCATAGTGACTAGGATCATGATGTGGAAAAATAAGATGAAATGGACTGAAATAGGATCTATATGCAACATATTAAAACTTATCTATACCCAACCACAATATATACAGAGAGTGGTACTTCCTCTTCCTCGTCAGCCCAACGAGACTTCCTCTTCCTCGTTCCGCTTCCCGATTTGTCGTCGCCGCCGCTTTGGTCGTTCAACTCTGGCTGAGGATCCCATCGACTTCGTCAGTGCCTTCTGCTTGAAGTCTCTTCTTCCCCACCAGATTGGTCCCTGTCAGTACCACTCTTTGTATATATGATTGTTGGGTATAGATAAGTTTTACTATGTTGCATATAGTTCCTATTTCAGTCCACTTCATCTTATTTTGTCACATCATGATCCTAGTTACTATGCCACGTCATACTTAACGGCTAAATATGGATGGAATTTACCAAGGGACTAACGGTGGAACCTTTTGAGAAGTTATGAGACCAAAATTGCAACAAAAAAAGTTAATGGACTAAAATGAAACTTTTGTCATAGTTATGGGACCAAAATGAAACCTTTGTCATAGTTATGGGACCAAAATTGCAACAAAAAAAGTTATGGGACCAAAATGAAACCTTTGTCATAGTTATGCGACCAAAATTGCACTTAAGCCTTAAATTTTTATATTGATAAAAGAGTAAGTTTGGGACCAATTTGAGAAATTATACAAATATGTAAGACTCATCTAAAATAAATAAAATATTTAGGACAAATTTGAAATTACCTCATATGGGAGAGTGAGTGGGGAGAGAGAGTGGTGGCATTTTTTAATTTTTAATCGTTTTTTATATTTTTTAATTCATTTATATTTTAAAGAAATAGGAAGAGTGAGTGGGAAGAGAGAGTGGTGATTTTTTTTTTAGAAGAGTTTGGCATATAATATAGTATATATATGAACTAATAATCCACTCTCTTCTCTCTCGCCACTCTGTCAATGTGTCACACCATAATGGCATATTCGTAAATAACTCAGATATGATGTCCAATTAATCAACTTCCCTATTCATATTTACTATTTAGTCCACCCTCGCTCTCTATTGTTTTCCTTTTTTCGTTGTCCTTTCACACTGTGTCACTCGTTGTCATTTCATGGTTTTCTCTGCTTCTTCTCTTTTCATTTCACACTTCTTCCCAGATTTTCTCCCCAAAATCAATCCCAAATTCCCGATCACTTTTTCTCCGTCACAATGATTTTCAAGCCTCCTTCTTCCGGCGATTTCTGTGCCTCACTCGCTTAGATCTGTATCGGTTTCCGGCAACAATCGAACGGTTCATGTTCGATTTGATCGATCAGACTGTTCTTCGTTCTTCCAGCGATCTGTAATACTACATCTCTTAATTGAATTGTTTCTGTCGTTTTCCGAGCTTCTTTTGCACCGATTCGCAGTTCGGATTACTCAATCGTCTTGTTGTTTTCTGTGTTTCGCGACAAAGTGATGATGTCGTACGTCTTGTATCATTCTCCCGGATTTGTTGAGTTCTTGGCTTGATCTTTAATTTCTGTAACGGAATCGACGACTTTTTAAGCGTGTAGTGGTTGTGTTCATTTATTTATCACTCTGGGCGCGATCCTTTTCCACCGCATAATTTCAGTAAACTGTTCCTTCGGTTTTTCCATTCCGCAAGTTAATTTTCTGGTCACATTCGCTGGCTTGATTGATAGCATTCTCCGGTTGAACGATGACGTCCGGGACGAGGCAACCAACGTGGAAGGAGAGGGAGAACAATAAGAGGAGGGAGAGAAGGCGAAGAGCTATAGCCGCTAAGATTTTCACTGGTCTTAGAACCTTCGGCAACTACAAGCTTCCTAAGCATTGCGACAATAACGAGGTCCTCAAAGCTCTCTGCAATGAGGCTGGCTGGACAGTTGAACCGGACGGCACAACTTATCGTAAGGTATCATTTATTTTCATTTTACTTCCAATTACTGCCCTAATTAGTCCCTGAAATTATCCAATTTTGCTTTAGCGATCAGATCATAGCCGTATTATTATTATCTCTAGCTGAAATTGAGTTTCTCTTTTACGGGGTTTGCTGATTTGGGCATCCGTTTTAGTTCCCTTTTAGCTTTTTAGTATCAAGTTCATTTGTTTTCTGAGTCAATATATATGTGCATTTGGTCGGATCTGCTAGCATGTGGAACTTTTGCAGTAGCACATGAATATGACAGTCGGGAATTGTGACGTATATAGGCTAACAAAAAAAAATGTTACCGTCGGTGTGTTCCAGAGATTTTTCACGGGGAGAGTAGTAGTATTAGTATAGATGCTATCCTTGCTTGGGTATTGCAGTATTTTATCCTTTGGTCTATGGTGATGGCCTATAATATGTGGGGCTAGATTCTTTCTTTTTTATGCCTTTTTTTTTAGCTCACCGGTGTACGTCAGATCTGGTCGGGGCTGCCTCTCGCTTTTCAGCGTAAAGCACAAAAGATTCTCTATTTCCGTGGTCTTGATGACTCAGTTCATGAGAATTGAATGGCATGGAACTCGAGGAGACGAAAATGCCCATCATGATCTTGACAAATGATTGCCAAAAGTTTCTAACTAGGCCTAAGAATTTGGAGAAACATCAGGGGTAGAATTGGTAGTTTAGGTTTCTTCTTGATATATTTTTAGTTTGTTGCTCTGCTTATTGCAACATGGCAGAAACTTTTTCAGACATTGCGTAGTACTGTGATTTGGATAGACCTTCTCCTCAGTTCTCGTGATAGTTTCTTCTTTAGCTGGTCGCAGTTATATTAATGAAGCAACTTTATTGGTGACGCTCCAAATAAAGTGTTCCTATTTCATTGTTGCCTTCCATACATAACTTGAGACTTCAGAGAAGTTGTGTTTGACTCCCAATCTCTGTACTTTGAATAATACTTTGCTTTCGTTTTTCCTCGCTAGTGAGTAAGGGGACCAAAATTTATAGGCAAAGGGCACTGATTTAGTCCCCAAATTTTATATCATTTTTTAATTTTGTTTCTTGTGTTTGTTGACAATTAATTTTGTCTTTAAATTTTTTTGTTTTAATCAATTTTATCGTTTGATAATTTGATTAACTTTATTTAATAAATTATAAAATTTTTTTATCAATTTTACATTATAGGTTATTAAACACGTAGAATCAGTCATCAATATTTAACTAAAGTTAATATTTAACTAAAGTTAAAAGAAGGATAAAATCAATTAAAATATAAACCTATGAAAACAAAATTGACAGTAAACAAAGATTGAGAATAAAATTAAAAATTGATATGAAATTTGAGGATGAAATGATGTTTTTAACAAATTTATATTTGCATGAAGATGTCAAGAATCCTCTTTCTATGTTGGTCAAAATTTAAACCTAAGGGTCTTTATTAAAGCGAGTAAAAAACTACATTGGCATGGAAGCTCTTAGCACTGTAATGCGCAAACAACTTCATTACTAATTAGTTATAACTTATTTTATGAAGTCCGTTATTTTTCATAGTGTTCCATTAATTATAGATGTTATATTATTTGATATTTAATGCTCATGACCATTTAAACATGTTATTTGTTAAATTCTTTTGTTGCAATTCATGGACTCGAGGTTACTGGTAATCACCAATCAGTCATGTGTAGTTAATAATCTTAAATAAATAGTGGACTCATATGTTAATGACTCTTGCTACCTTTTAACAGTTGTAGACTTCTAAGAGATTTGTACAGTTTGAAAAATAAGTTTGTGGGAAGGGATTGGTTTACTGTTCTGAGCTCTCTTCTTTTTGTTTCTTTGTTGGTTTTCCTCCTTTGTTTTTGGGAGTACTCTTGGTCTCCTTGAATTCTCTTCATCTTCTCTCTCTCTCTTTCTCTCCTAGATATATCTGTATATTCATTTATTCAAGACAACGAACGATTAAAAATTGAAAGTTAAATCTTCAGTACATGAATGCCAGTTTAGACAGGGAAAAACATTTGGGGTACCTTGTGCTAAGATTCTTATGGTATACATGACAAATTTTTTAGGAGTATACAGACACAGAATCTGTTTACTACTTCTCCCTCAAAGGCTTGGGATTGGGATCGCTGATGCACCAACTGTTTCATTTTCATGTTGAAATTTCACTAGCCTATGGTCCAACCTATTCAATGATGATGGGAAGTGAATCTGCTTTATATCATCTATATAATAATATAGATAAATCTACAAGCATCATGTTGCTCCAATGTAAAGTAACTGAATTTCCAGATTAGTCTACCTAGTAGATTTATTTTTGTTAGAGTTTAAGTGCTTAATTGAATAGTTGCCCCATTACAGGGATGGGAGTGGCGCATCTAATTTTTTGTGAAAACATCTACCTCTACAACCTGAATTAAAGGACTATATAAGTGACAGATGTGTTTCTGGTTTTTATATCATATATGACTGAGGTATAATGATAGTCTGCGTCTTAATAAGGAATGCATTCACTTCTGAAATTGTTCCATTCTGTGAAGCGAGCTGTTTTTATGACTTGGCTAGGAAGGAAACAGAAAAGCGAATCACTAGTTTTGAAAAGCATTTCCAGTTTTTATTCTCTATTTTCTTCAGCAATTTTTTCAAGATTTTCTGTATACTTCTAAACATTTATAATGGCTTGTGCTCATGAACATAAGAAGCCATAAATCTTGCATTTAATAATGAATAATACATCTTCAGAGACAAGCTGTTAGAAAATTTGTATACTGCTTAGCATTAAATTGGTAATATAGCCATATAGAAACCAGAAGAGCAGGACAGAAGAATTTGTCTAGCTTTTGGGCCAAGATGGTATTAGATTACCAGACTCAAGGCAGTACATACTTCAGTTTTATCTTTGATGACAATGTCTTTAGTAGCTGATGTGAAAGTGCTTTGTTTTTACAACCACCAGTCATTTTGTAATCTGTTGTTATATGCTTTGTCTTTGGAAATAGTCACCGAGTATAACATGTGTACATATAGGGTTGTAAGCCTGTTGAACGCATGGACGTGATTGGCGGTTCTGCTGCAGCAAGCCCTTGTTCATCTTACCATCCAAGCCCATGTGCTTCCTACAACCCAAGCCCTGGATCTTCTTCTTTCCCCAGTCCTCGCTCATCGGCCTATGCTGCAAATCCTAATGGCGACGGCAGTTCCCTCATTCCATGGCTCAAAAATCTCTCTTCTGGATCATCCTCAGCATCCTCTTCAAAGCTTCCCCATCTCTACATCCATAGTGGTTCCATTAGTGCTCCAGTCACTCCTCCACTAAGCTCCCCAACTGCTCGATCTCCCCGAACCAAAGGCGACTGGGATGATCAGTCCACTCGTCCCGGGTGGAGCGTGCAGCAGCACCCTTTCCTTCCCTCTTCAACTCCACCAAGCCCCGGCCGTCAGGTTGTTAACCTTAACCCTGAATGGTTTGCCGGTATTAGGATTCCCCAGGGCGGCCCAAATTCTCCAACCTTCAGCCTGGTCTCTTCAAATCCCTTTGGCTTCAAGGATGAGGCCCTAGTTGGTGGTGGTTCCCGTATGTGGACTCCCGGACAAAGCGGGACATGTTCTCCGGCCATAGCTGCTGGCTCGGATCACACTGCTGACATACCAATGGCAGAAGTGGTTTCTGAAGAATTTGCCTTTGGGAGCAACACAGCATCAGGCCTGGTGAAGGCATGGGAAGGAGAGAGAATCCATGAAGATTGCGGATCAGATGACCTAGAGCTCACTCTTGGGAGCTCAAAGACCAGGTAGGTTGTAGTAATAGTATGCATATTTGATGAATCAGGATATGGATTATCTGCAGTTCTTTTCTACAATATTACTTTTATTAACCCCTCAAGCTACCATTGCTCCTGAAATCATGTTGATTATCCTCCAAATCAGTTGCATATCTCTTTTATTTACTGAATTTAATAAAAACAGTAAATAAAAGAGATATGCAGTTTATTTGGAGGATAATCAACATGATTTCAGGAGCAATGGTAGCTTCAGGTTAATAACTTTAGAAATTGTAGATTTAACTATTAAAAGTGCAACTCAATTAAATAACAACAGCACCTTGTTTGGACTTAAGATCATTAACAATCAATCAGAATATTAAAATATATGGCTATCATGAATGAATTCTCTGCAGTCCAAGTTATATACTGTTGTTTTTCAATTGTTGTCAAACTAGTATATGGATTTGTATTTTAGTTATTATATTGTGTATTTTGTGAGAGACTGCGAAAAATGATTGAATCCAAGGACTGCAAAGGATTCAGTTCGATAGCATTGTTTCATTATGTTTAAATAAGAGGAAATTTATTTTTTGATCCCTGAGTTTATTTTAAAACTACAGTTTAGCCTTTTGGATATTAGATATACTTCTGGATTTTAAACTTTTATAAATGTTGACTATTTATTTCTTGAAATATTATAGGTAGGGATTAAATAGTTGATTTTGTAAAAAAAACAAACTAGGGATCATAAAGTACCAATATCTATGGATTTAGTCGTAATTTTGGGATAATTTTAGAGATTAAAAGTAGATTTTCTCATGAAATAAGGATTATTTTTAACCTGCTTTTTATATTTTTTTTCCTGCCGCAGGTGAAAATATTTTGCAAAAATGGAAAGAAGTGGGCAATCCTTTGATATGAAAACTTTGGACTCTGTTTTACTCTGTAGAAAGGGTAGAGTAGGGAATTATTTTTAAGGTGAGCGAGCACAAGATGCTCTTTCATTTTTTTTTTATTCTTTATTTTCTATTATTAGATCTTATTTGTTTCTAAGTTAATACAGCTATTAGTTAGGTGTGGGGTGGTTTTGCAACCCTGTCCTTTCCTTTTGTCAGTGTCTTGTTATTAAACCTTAATAGTGTATTGGAAGAAAGATCAGTCAAAATATACATACATACATCTATGGACCATGGATGGGATTGGCTTGGTTTGCCAGTGAAAGAAAATTCAAAATTTACTCCAAATTTAAACTACTCCTCAAGGTACTTTTGGTCTTATAATTTTTGTTTAAATTTCAATTTGGTCCATAATTAATTTTGTTGTACTTTTAGTTCCATATCATTTGCTCAAGTTGCAGATTGTCAGATTTGGTCTTGTATCATTTTTGATCTAATATCTTTTGATTAAGTTACATAATTGGTTTCTGATTCTTGTAAAAAGTTTTACTATCAGTCTTATTTGTTCTAAGGATATAAAACTAATTTTACAATATGACTAAAATATGAGATCAATTTTGTAACTTGATCCAACGATTTAGTATTAAAAGTGTAACATGAAATTAAATCTTCAGCCTAAACAAAAAAAAACATAATTAAAAGTGCGATAGAAAAAGTAATGAAATTAAATTGAGACTTGGGAAAAGTTAGGGAATCAAAATGCACTTCGGCCAAATCTAAATTTAGATAGAATGGGCCCACTAAAATCGATTACCCTCTTGTATTATTATTCTTCTCCCAAATTAATCATCATGTTTATTGGTGCTATTGCTCATCATTGTCTGTGGATTTTCTTTTGAGGTAAAAGGAAACGAAAGAAAGAAAGTGAAGTGGTAGATGTTATGATATGATATGATCACTGACACACAGTGGACCAACCAATGCACCGTTTCTGTTTGTGCTTGACTGCGACCTTTTTTGTTTTCTCTTTAATGGCTGAGAATGAAAACTGCTGTTTTAGGAGGAGTCTAGATCTCTGGAAGTATTTTTATAGTATAGTACAGTATAATTTTAAGGGTTTTTGCGTGAAAATAAAATATATTTTTATTGTGTAAAATATATGTTATATACTGCACAGTATTCTAAAACATTCAAGAAGATTTGAATTCCGCTCATTTGTATTGGCTTACAATGGGTTTTGAATTACTGAGTTTCACTCACTTGAGTTATAATCTTTGTTGAATCAAAATTTCAATTTTGCTCACTTTGGTGAGTTTATTGGCTCACTTAACTCACTAAATTAATTTTTTTATTTTATTTTTATATTTTCAATTTTAAATATTTTTTTAACACTTAAATTTTAAATTACTTAATTATCATATATTAATATTAATATTTTCTTGCATACCCTAATCTATAAAATATAGTTGCTTTTATATTCAAAATCATATTTTTTTAAAAAATAACTGAGTTGGTGAGTCAATTCACTAATTTGTTGAGCTTTTTTTTTTTTTGCCAACTCAACTCATTAGGTTGGCTCATCACGACTTGTAGATTAAGTGAGTTAACTGACGCGAGTCGAAATTTTATGTGAGTCAATTTCAACAATATGACTCAAAAAAAATGTGGGTTAAGTCTATTTTGAAAGCTCAACTAGTTATTGATTGTTTGATTAGTAAAAAAATGTCATATTCTTTTGGCCAAGAAAAGAAATGTTATATATTAAATAGGTTAAATGGTTGTTTTGGTCATCAAACTATGATGTTAGTTTCATTTTGGTCCTTAAATTGTTTTTTGTTCCATTTTGGTCCTCAAACTATAGGGTCAATTTTATTTTGGTCCTCAAACTATTTTTTATTCCCTTTTGGTACCTAGAATGTGATTTCATTTGATTTCTACCGTTATTTCTAACCTTGATAGTTGAGATAAATTATTTCTCACTTATGTGTCATAATAAGCAAGTTACAAAGTGAAAAAGGAAAGTATTCATTTTTAGTCACAAATTGGAGATAAATTTATAGTTTATTTTTCTTAAGAGTAAATTTGAGGACCAAAATGACATAAATTTATGGTTGGATTTTCTTTTAAAGAGTGAAAAAATTTCTTTCTCTTTTTGGCTCTTTGCCAAATCACTTATTATAAGTTTGAGGACCAAAATGAAACATATATAAAAGTTTGAGGACTAAAACAAAATAATTTTAAAAGTTTGAAGACCAAAATGAAACAAATGTGAAAATTTGAGGACTAAAACGGAACTAAAAACAGTTTGAGAACCAAAATAGAATTAAATCCATAGTTTGAGGACCAAAACGAAAAAAAAATAATTTCAAAATTAATTAAAACTAACCCAATAATTTGAGGACCAAAATGACCATTTGATTTGTGTGATTCCCAATAACAGCGAATTATAAAGAGATTGAAAATGTTAAAATTTAGATCAAAACATCAAATTGGTCTCAAATGTATGAGATAGATTTTAAATTAGTCCTAAATATTTTATTTATTTCAAAGTTTGGCATGTTTTTATAATTTTTCAAATTGGTTTCAAATCATTAAATGTCATTATATCTCTTTCGCTTTAATTTGAAATACGAGTTTCTTTTGACATGTCTTTTTTCTATCTAGTTAGGGTCATCAATAAACGAGATCAAATCAAGTCCCAAAAGTGAGCCTTTAGTTTTACAGTCAAATGAGAGAAATTGGTCATATCTCTCTCGTTTTAAATCTGAATGTGATGATTTAAAAATTGTGTTAAAACTTCAAGAATTTTTTCATTGTCTAATAAAAGACCATCAGTAAACGTGCTCAAGTTGTGCCCTAAAATTAAGTTTGAGACTAAAAGTGAAAATTTCTAAAAGTATAGTTCTAAACTTACTTTCGAGATGTGATTTAATTTCATTTGTTAACAATTTCAATTGAGCAGAGAAAGAGCTCTTCAAAAGTTTTCAAACTTGTCGCCTTTAGATTTAAAATGAGAGAGATATGACATACTTCGGTTGTTTGACTGTGAAGCAAGCGACCTACTTTCAGACTTAATTTGATCTTGTTTATTGACGACCCTAACTGAATTTAGAAAGTACTTATCAAAAACAACTTGTAGCTCTGAATTTGTTACATTTAGATTTGAAACAAGAAAGATATAACCGCATTTAGTAGTCTGGGATCAATTTGAAAAAGTATAGAAACATGCAAGAACAATTTGAAACAAATGAAACATTTAGGACTAATTTAAATTCTACCCCACACATTTGAGATCAATTTAAAGTTTTAACCTAAAATTTATTATATCTCTTTAAACGTTGATCATTGCTATAAAAACTCGTGAACTTTGTTAATTGATGAAAATTTTCTTGAATTTTTAATCTCATGTAAAATATTTTTTCTTGTTAAATTTTCTATTCATTGTAATTTTATAATTGCTTTTCCTTTGAAGATTTTTTAATAGTTATTATTGTACTTTATATTGATTCGAATTTAATTAATTATTATTTTAATTAATAATTATTGTATTTCGTAGTTATGTTATAAACAACTTTATTACTATTCAATTATTTCATAGTNTATTATTATTATTATTATTATTATTATTATTATTATTATTATTATTATTATTATTATTATTATTATTATTATTATTATTATTATTATTTTAATTCATCAACCATCCATCAAAAGTGGGGAGTCTCTAGATAGGAAGGAGAAATATTCTTAAATATAAAACCAAAAGTGGCAATTTGGTTCAAAATGATGTGGCTTTGCTTATCGGCCAGTTGTCATTATAACAAAACAAAGATAAACACAAAGAAAATAAGAAAAATGTATTGAGAAGACAATCATCTAACATACGAAAAAGTCTTATATTCGAAAAAGTTAATTGTGAAAAACAAAAGCAAGAAATGGAAAGAAAAATAAAGATACAAAAACCCAATCAAATACACATGTTGATGAACCTGGTTCTGGCCGGGGTCATTACCTGGTTCGGTGAGGCAACTCTGGGTTTGAAGTCGCCTGCAAGTCAATGAACGCACAGGGGTGGTCTTGCGATTCACCTCCGATGCTTAAGTTAGTAAGGGATATGAGCTTAATAATCTCAATTGACTGAGTAGAGAGCGTACCTTTTTCTAGTGTGAAGGGTTAACCTTTTATACTGGCAGAGGGCAATCAGTTGTGATCTTGCCATAAATGCCTGGATGCTTTATTGTGATCCTGGCCGATCTGATTGTGATCCTTTGCTCCTACGTAATTTCCTTTCCTGTAGAAGGTGCCTTGTTGGCCAAGGCGTCATCAAGGAGAAGGATCCCAGAGTGATCTGTCTTGATTGACAGAGGATCTTGGCCGATCCTTAATTGGCTCCTGATTGATTCAGGGAATATTTCCGCATTTGTTGACGCGTGGGCGCCCACACCCCTTGTGACTGTGGGCGTCCACACCTGATGGCGAGGTATAGGGCGTTCATGCCTATGCGATCCACCTGGTGGGCTTGTAGTCTGCTGGATCGAGGGCACGCTCTGCCATTTGGGCTTCCTGATTATTGGGCCTATTTTCACTAGTCCCAACAAAAGAAGTGAAGCTCTGTCCCCATCAGTGGAGTCCCTAACAAGGGCGTTCTCGGAACTGATCATAGCCTTCCTTGCTCTGCTGGCGTTGACGCCTAGAGTTTGTCCCGGAGATACGGGATGGCGGTGACCCAACTTGATGTGGCGTTCACAGACCTGGTGCCACCAAACCTTGTCCTTCTAGCTTCCCTAGTGACGTTTCGTGTCACTTCAGCTCTGCATGTCAGCACATCGTGGCCATGTTACGTTGCGTGATTGGCTAACTATCCGCCATGATGGCATTTCGTGGACCGAGGGGGGCGCATTTAATGCGTCGTTTCGGCTTTCTTGCAGTTTTTTCAAAAACCGCCAAATCCCCTTCTTCCCCTCACTTCGTCATTTCCACTTTCAAATCCTTCCTCCTTCCTCCTTATTCTCTCTGTACACACGAGAGAAATCTCGTCGGAACTGCCTTCTTGCGTAGCCGCACAGCGTCTTGTCGCCGTTTGCTTTGCTCCGGCAACCGTGCTCGCCGTCGTCCGGTGAGTGATTCGACATTATCTCTTGCTATTTCAGGTTTGATTTCTGGGTTTTCGTTTGAATATTACTCATTGTGTTCTTCGCGTTCTTCGCAGTGTTCTTCAACTTCTTTAAGCCTTTTTCTCTGGAATTATCCCTCGATTCGCTAGCAACATGGATTTCGATGACTGTAAGTTTTCTAATCCTTCTCCTTCCTCTTCATCATCCTCTTCATCTTATGAGTTTTGGTTTGAGTTTGGTGATCAACCACAATCGCTGAGAGTCATTTTCCCAAACGATCCTTTATTTCCCGAGGGCGTTTCCCCCTTTTTGCTGGTGAATGGAGGAGAGTTCTTCATAAAATGGGTTATAACTGTCATGTTTCCTCAGCTGTTGGAAACAACGAGAGGACGCATGGAACGTCAACGCCTCACCACTCTATTCCTGAACCATCAACGCCGACGAGGTTCGCGTCCCCCATGGAAAGGAGGGATGGTGATGCTGTGGTGTCCTCGTCCCATGTTCCGGGAGAGGTTGACCAGACGACCGCTGCTTCCTCCTCGTCCACATCGACGGAAATTTGCGAGATGCTATGTCCTGTCGCGGGATCGGCGTCCATGGATGAGGAGTCGTCTACACCCGAGGTTGCGGGCGGTGCTGATGTTCATATCTGGGCGTCCATAGGGGATGGTAATCCTCAGCAAACAATCTATGGTGAGGAAGTTGATTTTCAAGCTTATCCGGAGTGGTTCCTTTGCTAAAACTCTAGGTTGGCCAACGTTCCCTGGGTTAAGGGTGCTGAGACAACGCCATGTGGCCCCGATAGGGCTGAAGTTATGAGGAACGCGCGTCCCGTAGTTGATTGGCGTCGTCAGAGACCCAATGAGAAGGTACAAAAGGGGCATTTGGACCTGACGAACGACGTGGTGAAAGAGTACTACACCTGGCTCTTTGGTGTGGACTACCTCGAGAGGCTCAACCAAGAGCTAATGGCATCCTTGATGGAGATTGTGCCCTAGGGCCAATCATTTTATTTATGTGTTATTTGAACATATGTATTTTTGATTAATTTATAGAGATAAATTATGTTGTTATCATATTATTAGCATGTTTACTATGATAGCGTCCTTGATTAATTATAAGATAATTAATCTAAAACTGTCCCTGGTCGATCATTCACGTGGGAACGTAAATGAACTAAGACCAGCATGACCTCGGTGTATAGAGATACATGCACTAGATGCTTCTCGAGAG
>QANZ01037276.1:132864-149609 GCA_003254925.1 Chamaecrista fasciculata | reverse complement strand
AGACTAAGAATTCGCCTAGTGCATCTATAGAGAGTGAAAAATCGCCAATCCCATACAATCTTGATAATCAAGAACACTTCTTGATTATTCAAGAACCATAGATATAGTTCCCGTTTTCACTTAGGAAGAAGTGAAGGAGGCTAGCACCTAGGCATCTGCCAAACTGCTCGTGTGGATTACTGGTAGAGGAAGGACACACTGTGGACTTCTCAAATTCGCGAATTCAACAAGTCATCGATCAAAACTAGGTAAACATCTTTCCTAAAACTGGTATAAACATAGTTAGTGGATCCTGGAAGGAATCACAGAGTTTGTTTTTTTTATTACGTTTTAGTCCCTGGAAAAATTTTTATTTTCCCTTCCGCTGCGCTCCCTCTGTGATTTCCCAACAATCCTTACCCCGTCGTCAATTTTCTGGGTGCGAGATCTCCGTGCTAAGTCATTTGGAGACAGCGCCAGATATGTTCTACACTGATGGAAGGGGCTTTCTAATTTGTGAGCATGCCCTGAAAGGTTGTGATATTGAGATGCCCTTCAATCCTGCGATCGTGGACCTTCTGGCCATCATGAACATTTCTCCTATTCAAGTTAGTGCCAACGGATGGCGCATCCTTCTGGGCTTTGTCGCCAAATGCAAAAGGGATGGCGTTGTCGCAACCGCGCGACTGTTCCTGTACTTCTTCTATCCATGCTGGGTGGACAATTGCTTCATCCCCTATTACAGACGCCCAGGGCGCCCCCAGGTTCTGAAACACGCTGTCAGCAACCCCAAGGAATGACAGTACAAATTTGTCTTTATTAAGGAATCAGGGTCTGAACGGCCTTTTTGGGTTCGCGCGTCAGATGAGTGCGCCATGTTCCCCCTATCTTGGAGGAGGCCTCGCCTTGGGCTCTTTGAGTGCAACTGGAGGGACCTAACCGTTGACGAACGCCTAGCAGCGTTGCGGTTGATCACCACTGACCTTTTTGACCCTAAGCGTCGTATGTTTCTCTTCATTTTTGCATGATACTTCCTTTCCTTGTGACAGTTTCTAAACATTTGCTTTGCTTGTTTCAGTGATGGAGGCTTCCTTGGCTGATGTCATTGGAACCAAATGTCCTCGCGGGAACAAAGGGAAAGAGAAGGTGGTGGCCACCTCAAAGAAGCAATCTGCCCCTGCTCCCAGGAAGCCAGGGAGTCTTACAATTCGTGAGCCTACTGCGGCTCCAAGTCCTCCTACCAATCCCATCGGCAGAGAGAAGGAAACTGCTGCTGCTGCAACCAAGGATGGGAGAGCGGCGTTGCGGAAGCGTGCGCGCCCCACTGTTGAAGTCCCTTTAATCCCTGCAGCTCTGGAGGCTGGAGATTTCAATGCTCTGGAGGTTCTCTCCAGCTGCCTTTCAGAAGCAGCGGTGGTGAAGCGAGATGATCTGGCTAGGGCGTCTACGGAAAACACTCGGGACCCTGCCGAGGAGACCACCCAATTTTTGTTGGCCACTGGGCTGCGTGTGTTGGCCAACAGCATCTCTAGGAAAGATCTTATTTCTGAGAGAGATGTTGCCCGCGAGGACGCCAAGAAATTACGTCGTACTGTTGAGGAGTTGGGGGATGAGCTAAACCTGACGAAGGCTTCCTAGGATTCCCTCAGAACTGGGTTCGAGCGGAGGGGCCAACAACTGGAGGATGTCACTGGCGTTATTAACCAGCTCAACGATAGAGTGGTTGGTTTAGAAACCGAGTTACAAAATACCAAGGATGCCTACGCAGCCTTTAGGGAGTTAGCCTTGAGGCAGGTCAAGTGGAGGGGTTCTCACTACAACTACATAGGCTTTAAGAACGTCATCCAGCAACTGAGGTTGCGCAATCCCAATCTGGACACCACAGGGATCTGCCCGAACAAGATAGTGGAGGGCAGACTCATCCGAGATCCCTTTGACGCCGACCCGGCATTGAAGATTTCAAGGATGCTTGAAAATTATGCATTGACGGGGTACGAGTCTGGTGGTGACGAAGACTTTCCTTGGTTCCCGAATGAAATAGTTCCCCTTCCGGGTGAAGAAAGTCAAGGAGTTGTAGGCGCTTCCACCCTTGGCCATGGCGATGAGGGACCTGCTGCAGGTTTGGCTGCCACTGGTGACAACGCCGCAGATGACGTTGTGGATGCTGCAGATGAGAACGCCCCTACCGGCGAGGGTATGGTTGCTGAGGATCCCCCCGCTGATGCTTAGGCATGTGTGCCTGTTCATTCTGTTTTGGGCCTGCGCGCCCCTCTTTTTCTTTTATGTTTGTCTTACCGTGGCTTGCATGCCACTTGTATTTTGACATGGTGTGGCCTTTGAGCCGCTTTTGGATATTTGGGCGATGGCGCCCTTAACTTTTATGCCGTTAGTTTTAGCAATATTTGCTTTTAACGCTTTATTCCTTGCCTTGTACGCCATTTTTAACATGCATTTTCCATGCCTTGATTCCATTATCGTATTGTTTACACGTTAAAGTGCTGCCTCGCGATGGGCACGCTTCGAGCGTTCGCGTATCATACGCTAAGTTTTTGACTAGTCATCCAAGGGAGGAACGGTCCGCATGGTTGGTGAGTGCCATACTCACAAGGCTCCTTCGAGGGCCTTTTAGTTGCTGTTCCGAGGGCGTCCCCTCAGACAACTTAATATGATTAACAGCAATGTGTTATGGAAAAAATGCACTTTATTGATATAAAATCTCAATACAATTGGCTCAAGGGCCTTCTTTGGTTATTACAAAGCTTCCTTACTAAGGGAAATAAAATTTAAGCTTGGCCATGTTCCAAGCATTTGGAAGTGGCTTACCCTCGAAGGTCTCCAACTTGAAGGCGTTGCCAAGCAGGATCTCTATAACCCTGTATGGGCCTTCCCAGTTTGGTCCCAGCTTCCCATGTCTAGGATCTTTCCTATTGCTTTCCACAGTTCTGAGCACCAAGTCTCCCCCTTTAAGGGTCCTGGGCTTGATTTTGGAGTCGTGGTATTTCTTAACCATCTGATTATAGGCAGCTTGTCTAATGGCTGCGACTTCCCTTCTTTCTTCCATGCTGTCAAGCTCTTCCAGTCTGGAGTTGGCATCATTGGGACCCGGGTAATTGATTATCCTCTCGGTTGGGACGTTCACTTCAGCAGGTATCACTGCTTCATGCCCATAGGCCAAGGCGAAGGGTGTTTCCTTCGCGGCTGTTTGCTCTTTGGTCCTGTATGACCATAATACTGAGGGGAGTTCATCAACCCATCTTCCCTTAGCTGACTCCAGTCTCCGTTTGATTTCTTGTATGATGATTCTGTTGGCCAATTCAACTTGGCCGTTTGTGGCAGGATGTTCTACCGAGGTGGTCTTATGATGGATTTTCCAGACTTTACAGAAGTCCTGGAATTTCCTGCTCGTGAACTGAGCGCCATTGTGGATATCAACGTGTTTTGGACGCCAAACCTGGTGATGATGTTTTGCCACACGAATTTTTCCATGGCTTCCGTAGTTATGGACGCCACAGCTTTAGCTTCCACCCACTTTGTGAAGTAGTCTACGACGACTATGAGAAACTTTCTCTGGTAAGTAGCCATCGGGGATTGCCCTGCAATGTCGATCCCCCAAAGATCAAAAGGCCACGGAGAAGTGATGGTGTTCAGGGGAGCTGTGTGTGAGTGGATCATGTTGGCGTACTTTTGACATTTCTCGCACGAACGGACAACATTCTCAGGTTCTTGCTGAAGTGTTGGCCAGAAGTAGCCTGCTCTTTGGATCTTCCTTCGCATCGCCATCGGGCCTTGGTGGCTTGCACATAGACCTTTGTGGACCTCGGTCAACACTCTGTCGATCTCATCTCCTGCTATGCACTTGGCTCCAGGGTGACTGAAGTTTTTCCTGTATAAGGCTCCCTGTCTGATGAAATACTTGCCAGGTATTCTCGTGACTTTTCTGGCTTCGTTTCTGTCTGAAGGGAGGGCGCCTGTGGCCAAATATTTGAATATTGGCGTTCTCCAATCGCCAACTTCCTCCATGGGAAGAATGTCCTGCTCTAGGATTGATGGCTCTCTCAGGGTCGTTTTGATGATGGAGTCTCTGCCTCCTTTGGATGGCTTAGACGCCAATTTGGCGAGCTCGTCTGCTCGGGCGTTGTTGTTCCTCGAGATGTGCTGGAAGGTGGCTTTAATCCCAGAGCCTTCGATGACTTTCTTCGCCTTCTCGGCGTACTGGACCATGACTAGGTCCTTGGTTTCGTACTCCCCATTCATCTGTTGTATTACCAATTGGGAATCTCCCAAAATTTCCAGCCTTTTGGCGCCGATGTTCGCTGCTAATTTCAGGACAGCTATTAGGGCCTCGTATTCTGCCTGATTGTTGGTGATTGGGCATTCAATTTCTATTGATTGTTCCACGATGGAGCCATCTGGGGCTCGCATCACTATCCCTGCACCTCGCTGTGAATTTGATACGGCACCATCGAAGTGTACCTTCCATGTCCAGTTTTGGGCGTTTTCAGGCCCCGTCATTTCGGCTACGAAGTCTGCTAACGCATGTCCTTTGATGGCCCTCCTGGGCTCGTAGGTTATCCCGTATTCTGAGATTTCTACAGACCAAATTGACATTCTACCAGCGATGTCTGGTTGTTCTACCACCTGCTTGATTGGTCTGTCTGTTCTGACAATTATCTGATACTGTTGGTAGTAATGCCTCAACTTCCTAGTTAAATGAAGTAATGAGAATGTCAACTTCTAGAGGCGGTGATACCGCTTTTCCGCTCCTGTGAGAGTTTTGCTGGTGAAGTAGATGCGTCTTTGTTCTTCTCCCACCTCTAGCACCAAGACTGAGCTGACTGCGTCATCTGTGGACGCCAAGTAGACATAGCTGGGCTTATCCTTGATTGGGATTACCAGAATGGGCGGTGACGCCAGATATTTTTTCAACTTCTGGAAGGCTTCCTCGCATTCCTCGTTCCATTCGAATTTTTTGTTTGCTTTTAGCGTTTTAAAGAACGGTAAGCATCTATCAGCAGACCTGAATGTAAAGAGTGTTGGGAATTGTAGGCGCCTAACGCAGCGGAAGCAAATATAAAATTAAAATAAAACACGCTAGGTCCTAAAATTCCCGAACGGATCCGCTAGTAGAATTTAAAACTTTTATAGATAGTGGTATACCTCACGAGTTTCAATCGATTGGTTGAACAAGGCGTGTCCAAGGAGCCCACTCCCAGCGTTCTCCCTCTGCCAGTAATCCACACGAACAGTTTCTTCGGGCACCAAGGTGCTAGCCTTCAGTTCTTTTCTCCAAAAGAACTAGGGACCAATCTACAGTGTATTTGAACTCAAGAACTCCTTCTTGATTCAAACTCCAAAAGTGGCGCATGAGAAGAAACCCCAAACAAGAACTCCTTCTTGCTTTTCCTTCTCTCACAAACCCTAATTTGGTAACCTCAAGTCGATTTTCCTAACTCTTAGGCAAAGTCGACTTTTCCCCTTCTCAACTCTTGAGAACCAAATTTTCTTCACTTGGAAGAACTAGGGTTTTGTTTCAAGATGGCGATTTTCTCTCTTCACAACTCTTGGAAGAAAACCAAAAACTCACCAAAATGAATTGTCACACTATGCTAGGCGCCTAGCCCTAGCATATATAATTATTTTTAGAGCATTATTATAATTCTAAATAATAATAATAATATGGCTTCATGACTTGAATTTCAAATTATAATATTACCATAATATTAAATTTAAATTCAAATCGTAATCTTAGAGAATCAATTTGAGAGATCAAATCTCCCCAAAAGATCTTCTAAGATGGCGCCATATGCTCCCAAATTATCTTTGGAATTTTATAAATCAAAAACCTTCCTAACTCTTAGGAAGTCATGATTCACCAAAGATCCTGATTTGAGATCTCATCCAAATCTTTTGAATTCAAATCTTTTGATATCTCCATCAAATCTTTTGAATTCAAATTATTATTTAAATTAATAAAACAATTTTATTAACCTAAATATCATAAAAGAGGCGCCACCCTCATGCCAATATTAGGGAATTTTATAATTCAATAATTTCCTAACTTTTAGGAACCTTATCTGAATTATTTTTCCTTAATATTTTAATTGTAAATAATTAATCCAAATTAATTATTTAACAATTATTATATTTAAATTTGTCTCACAAATTTAAATACTTCACAACTGTAGATCAATTAAGACAAGACATAATGTCCCAGACATTTCCTCTTTGTCTTAAATCGTGCCACCGGAGTGACCCACGAATTAACCCTAATTCGTGTCCCTTTTAAACGGTGTCCTGTTCCTGCTCGTGTGTGACCCAGCAGGCCCCACGTGAAGTTGGCAGTAGGTCATCCCCATGACCTACAAGTCGTGAGCGGACTCTAGCAAGCCATCACGACTACCCAAAACACGTGAGTTATCGGTTTTTACCAAAACCGACTTAACCTTAGTACCTCCATGGCACCGACCCTATTGTTCTGCGATATCTTGGTTATGGATCAGGCACGGGAAAGTCATCCATGATCCAAACCTTTACTTTCTCGATCTCCTTGAGTAAGTCCCAATATCTAGCATGGCCATGCATTTCCTGGACAGACTCATCGAGGGCGCCAGTAAGATATCTCCCAATTTAATGGGGAACAAAATCCCAATTTTGGTCAGTCCACATTCCTCAGCACGGCAATCAACCAAACCCGTACTTAGCCCTTATGACTACCCTGTTACGGGCAGCGTTAGACTAAGCCAAAGTCTGACAACTGCAACGCCGGAATAATGATGACCTCAGGTCTAAGGCGTCGTGACAGGTGTACAGGAGAGGCAAGCTGATGACTAAACCCATGCAGGACTCTCCGGGTCAGTCCAGCAACTCGTAACCACCTTACGTAATTGCACCATGACTCTCGTCCCAGCATCTAGTGCGTGCATCTCATGCACCGAGGTCATGCTGGTCTTAGTTCATTTCAAGTTCCCACTTGAATGAGCGACCAGGGACAGTTTAGATTAATTATCTCATAATTAATCACGGATTGTTATCATAGTAAACATGCTAATAATATGATAACCATTAATTTATCTCCATAAATTAACTGATATGTTCCCAACATATCTATAAAATGATTGGCCCTAGGGCACAATCTCCAACAAAGAGAACTCGTGATGAGTAATACTCGTTTTATTAATAGAGAATTGTGCGTCGTGAGACGGCTTACATGATGAATTGAAAACGAATCCGAATAAAGAGAATTTAAAAACATGACATAATCAAACTGAAGAAACTACAGCTACAAAGCTTTATTGCTGAGGCGGCGCTAGGCGCCTTTTACCTCAACAGGAACCTATGAAGAGTTGCTAGCCTGCCATTGAGGCGTTGGACTTCCTTGACCGTTTTCGGGGCCTTCATCTCCAGAATGGCCTTGCATTGATCCGGGTTTGCTTCGATCCCTCTGTGGGTGAGCATAAATGAAATTTTCCTCCGTTGACTCCAAAGGCGCACTTGGAAGGGTTCAGTTTCATCTGGTACTTCCTCAGCGGAGTGAAGATTTCCTTCAGGTCTTCAGTGTGCTTTCCTCCTTCCTTGGTCTTCACCACCATGTCGTCCACGTAGACTTCCAAGTTCTTCCCGATGTAATCTTTGAAGAAAAGATCCATCATTCTCTGGTAAGTAGCGCCCGTGTTTTTCAATCCGAAGGGCATCACTGTGTAACAGTACGTCCCGAGCTCGGTGATGAAGGACGTTTTCTCGGCGTCCTCAGGGTTCATTTTGATCTGGTTGTAGCCGCTGAAGGCGTCCAGAAAACTCATGGTCTGATGATCAAAGGTCCCATCCACTAGCTTGTCGATGTTAGGCAATGGATAGTGGTCTTTCGGGCAAGCCTTATTCAGGTCGGTGAAGTCCACACACATCCTCCATTTGCAATTGGCTTTCTTGACCAACACCACGTTGGAAAGCCACTCAGGATATTTGGTTTCTCTGATGAAACCTGCAGCTAAGAGTTTGCTCACTTCCTCTTTGATTGTTGTTTGGCGCTCCTGTCCGAACAGGCGCTTTCGTTGGATAACTCCAGGCCTTCCATCTGTGTTGAGGCTGTGACAGATGAGTTTTGGATCGATCCCCGGCATATCAGCAGGACGCCAGGCGAAGACATCTGAGGATGCCTTCAAGAGCTGGATGAGTTCGGCTTTTTCAGCTTCGTGCAACAGCATGTTGATTTGCACAGTTTTCTCTGCATCATCTCCCAGTTGGATAATTTCTAAATCCCCCATCGGCTTGGGTCTTTGTGCCTCAATCTCATCTCTGAAATCCTCTACCTCACAGTTCAGGACTTCAGGGTCCACTGCTTCTTTAACGTTGTCATCCGTTTTGGGAGTTCTTTTCTTTCTGTTTCGTTCTTCCTCATTAGTCCTCTCGAGGCTCACCGCATAGCATTGCCTTGCTGTTTTCTGGTTGGTTCTCACCTGCCCTACCCCTTGGGGAGTTGGGAACTTCATGCGCAGATGTGCAGTAGATATTACTACTCTCATCTTATTTAAAGATGGGCGTCCTAGGAGGACGTTGTATGCCGAGGGCGCCTGCACCACTATGAATTCAATGGTGTTGCTGGTTACCCTAGCGTGTTCTCCCACTGAGTCTTAAATCGATCTTTCCTATGGCAGGGATCTGATCTCCCGTAAATCCTATCAGGCTTCCATAATAGTCCTTCAGGTCTTCCATGGGGATGCCCAGCTGGTCGAAACATCGCTTGTACATGATGTCTGCCGAATAGCCCTGATCCACCATGATTCGTTCTACTGTGAAGTTTCCAATCTGGGCGGTGATCACCATACTCTCGGTTGACTTCCCATAACTCATCGTCAGTGAAGATTATGGGTTCAACCCATTTTTCCTCGGTGGATGACCCTTTGTAGTCTATTTTCAGTATAGACCGGTTCACATTTCTCCTTTTGTGCGGGGTCTTTGCCCCGTTTTTCTCGATACCGCCCAAGATCATGTGAATGATTCCTGTCGGTTTGTTCTCTCTTGGTGGTGTACGCCGATCTCCTCTTTTGTCGTCATCGTGAGCGCCACCGCCCTTAGATTTTTTCGCCTCTCGAGCGTCTTTGTCCTCTCTGGTTCTCTTGTTCCCTTCCTTCTTGATGAATCTGGATGGGAGGCGTCCTTGCCGAATGAGGTTCTCTATTTCATCTTTTAGGGTGATGCACTCATCAGTGGTGTGCCCTCTCCCCTATGATACCTGCAATACTTGCTGGTATTCACATTTCGTCCCGCTCTCCTTGGGCGTTCTGGGAGTCTGGGGAGGAGGTCAGTATTGGTGATCTCGCGAAAGACTTCCGATTGAGTGACCGTGAGTACTGTGTAGACAGTGTGTTTCCCTCTTGGTGGAGATCGGGGACGCCTGTGATGATCCCTTCCTCTCGAGCTTTCTCCACGACTTTCAGAGTTTTTGTTTTGCGGCTTCCTCGCGTCTGGCTCAATTCTTTCGAAGTAATCGCGCTGGGTTTTGTCCAGGTCCTCTTTCGTTATGAACTCCTCGGCCATTGAGAGTAATTCACCCACAGATTTTGGGGCTCTGTGAGTGAGTTCCTTATTGGCATGGCCTGGTCTGATTCCCGCAAGAAAAGAGTAAACAGCTATTTTGTCATCGACCTCCTTAATGTTCAGGCAAGTTTTGCTGAACTTCGCCAAGTAATCTCTCAGCGATTCTCCTTTTTTTTGCATGATGTCAGTCAATACCGCCATCGGCTGCTTATACACCTTGCTGGTCGCGAATCGTTTCTTGAACGCGTCCTCTAAGTCCCTGAAGCAGTGCACTGAGCCCGCCGGAAGCTTTGAGAACCAATCCAAAGCTGGTCCTTCCAGAGTTATCGGGAAAAGTTTTCACCTTTGATGATCTCCCATGTTGGAGTTGTTCATGGCAGCCTTAAAACTGAGCAAGTGATCATCCGGGTCCTTCTCGCCAGTGTATGGTGTCAGCTTCATTGGCATTTTGTAGTTCTTGTCAAGTTCTGCTGCTTGCACGTGAGGTGCCAGAATTCCTTCCGCCAGTGGGGGCGGTCTCACCTGTCCCGACGTATTTGACGGCACCACGGGATCGTAGGCGCCCGCTGATTGATATGCCCCATTGGGTCCCCCGTAGGCGCCATATCCTGAATAGTACTGCGGATAGTATCCTTGAGGGTAGTAGTACCCCTGTGGTGGATAGGCGTAAGCGCCGGGCCATGATTGCGGCTGAGTAAACTGGTTGGGAGCTGCCACTTGAGTCGGTGGTGGCAAACTCGAAGGCACCTGCTGCTCTTGATTCCCGGTGTTTTCACTCGAGAGGATAGGTTCTGGGTTTTCATTCCCAGAATTTTCAGCAACTTGTTTTCCCTTTCCCATGACCATGTTTCGGATGTCTCGGCGGAGTGCTTCCATCTCCATTCGCATATCAGCTTTAAAGGCGGCGATCCCGTCATCTGGTGTTATGGTGATTTGCCCCACCGGAGCTGGGTTAGGCAGTGTCGGAGCTTCGTGAATGATCGGGAATCCGGGCGGAGGAGCGAGCGTCGAATCTTGCGTGGATTGAGTCACTGAGCCTCCTGGGGTTTGATGATCGGCTGAAGTTGATGTCATTCTTTCTTTCTCTGGTTCAGATGAACATATAGGTTAAAGAGAATATATAAAGAAAATATTTACATGAATTATCCCCAGGAGTTCATCTCATTCAGAAAAGAAAAAACAAGGTATAAACCAGCGATTTAAGATATTGTTAAAAATAGGACTTTGTATGAAAGTCCCCACAGACATCGCCTGTGATGAACCTGGTTCTGGCCGGGGGTCATTACCTGGTTCGGTGAGGCAACTCTGGGTTGGAAGTCACCTGCAAGTCAATGAACGCACAGGGGTGGCCCTGCGATTCACCTCTGATGCTTAAGTTAGTAAGGGATATGAGCTCAATAATCTCAATTGACTGAGTAGAGAGCGTACCTTTTTCCAGCGTGAAGGGTTAACCTTTTATACTGGTAAAGGGCAATCAGTTGTGATCTTGCCATAAATGCCTGGATGCTTGATTGTGATCCTGGTCGATCTGATTGTGATTCTTTGCTCCTACATAATTTCTGTTCCTGTGGAAGGTGCCTTGTTGGCCAAGGCGTCATCAAGGAGAAGGATCCCAGAGTGATCTGTCTTGATTGACAGAGGATCTTGGCCGATCCTTAATTGGCTCCTGATTGATTCAGGGAATATTTCCGCATTTGTTGACGCGTGGGCGCCCACACCCCTCGTGACTGTGGGCGTCCACACCTGATGGCGAGGTATAGGGCGTTCATGCCTATGAGATCCACCTGGTGGGCTTGTAGTCTGCTGGATCGAGGGCACGCTCTGCCATTTGGGCTTCCTGATTATTGGGCCTATTATCACATGTCCTCCGAGAATCTATAGATGTCAGCCAAATTGTTGAAAAATAAGAATGTTTATAAAAAGAAGGGTAAATTACAGAAAAGGGCCATGTGGTTTGGCCCATTTTCAGATAGGGTCCTGTGATTTAAAAAGTGTCAAATTGGGGGCATGTGGTTTCCTCCGTTAACAAATAGGGTCCCAGGTGATTTTTTTCATCCTAATTGACGGTGTGAAGTTTAAAATGGACTGTTTTGTAATTTAAGCATTTTTTATTATTAAAACAAACTTAAAAAAGGACTATTTTGCAATTTGAACCAAAATACAAATCCAAAAAAAAAAACCCCTCTTCTTTTTTTTTCTTTTGGCCATTTTCTCTTCTTCTTCGCTACAAGCCTACAACACTCAGTCACTCACACTCTCCTCGCCGCCATCGCCGCCATTATCAGCCATCGCTGGATTCCCGGTGGCTCATGGTGGCGGCGATATTCCGTCGTTCAGGGAGGCTCCTGCATTTCGCAGTGGAAGGAGCCTTCCGTGATTCACATAGCAATGACTCTCGACGCCACCTACCTTTGCGGTTCAGTCGCCGACGTCTTCTCCATTTTGCAGCACGCGTCTTGCCCGGAGAATGTGGTGTTCCACTTCATCGCCACCACGCACCGACGGTCGGAGCTCCGGCGGATGATCACCGCGACGTTTCCGTATCTGGAATTCCACCTCTACCACTTTGACTCCAGCCTCTCAATTACGCGAGGTTGTACCTCGCCGATCTATTGCCGGCCAGAGTTCGCCGGATAATCTACTTTGATTCCGATTTGATCGTGGTGGACGACGTAGCGAAACTCTGGAACATCGATTTGAAGGCGCATGTGCTTGGCGCGCCGGAGTATTGTCACACTAATCTCTCGAATTACTTCACACCTAAATTCTGGTCAAATCCATCATATGCAGCGTCGTTTTGGGGGAGGAAACCGTGCTATTTCAACACCGGCGTAATTTTTTATTTGATGAGAGAGCCATGGCTGAGTGTTGTAGGCTTGTAGCGAAGAAGAAGAGGGGTTTTTTCTTTTTTGGATTTGTATTTTGGTTCAAATTACAAAATAGTTCTTTTTTAAGTTTGTTTTAATAATAAAAAATGCTTAAATTACAAAACAGTCCATTTTAAACTTCACACCGTTAATTAGGATGAAAAAAAACCACCTGGGACCCTATTTGTTATCGGAGGAAACCACATGCCCCCAATTTGACATTTTTTAAATCACAGGACCCTATCTGAAAATGGGCTAAACCACATGGCCATTTTCTGTAATTTACCCTAAAAAATAACTTGTAGCTCCTATTTCACTGCATTCAGACTTGAAACGAGAGAGATATGACCAAATTCATAAAGTAAGAGACCCTTTTTCGGGTCCGATTTCATGGTCGATTTGACTTTGTTTGCCAATAACTTCAACGAGACAAAGAAAGAGCTCATCAAATTTAATCCGTAGCTGTGATTTAATTGCATTCGGATTTGAAACAAGAGAGATATGATCATATTTAATACAATGGACCAAAGATGAAACTTTTAGGAAACGTTAAGAATCAAAACGGAACAAAAAAAATATTAAGAACCAAAACGAAACTTGGGGTAAACATTAGGTACCAAAATAGGTGTTTGACCATTTATATATTTCTACCGTGAGGAAGAGGACACAAGTACTAAATAAAATAATGGAGGAGAAAATATTCTGAATTGAGAGAGAGAATTGATGGTCGATTGGCAATGTCGCTCACGTTGAGTTGCCGATTGTTTAATAGCAGCAGCATAGGGCGAATCTCATCACTGGCTGCTGCTCCGAGGAACAGATCTCGTGTTGTAATACCTCGGCGTCTTCCTTCTTCTCTGAAAGCGAGCCTCTCTTTATCTTCTCATACTGCCATGGGAGACCTTCCTGATGCTGCCATGGACGCTGTCCAGCGCCGCCTCATGTTCGAAGACGAGTCTGTTCTCCTTTCTCTTAGTATCTTTATTTCCTATCCTTCCCCTCCTCATGCATATTTTCATCTTCTTCATCTCTCCTCCTTTATTGTTTTCCCATTTTTTTTAAAAAAACTTTTACCTAAACTGCTGACACAAAATCTTCTCTATTATTGATCGCCAGGATTTATCTATTTGTTTTGATGTTTTAATACTTCCGATTTACTATCCGGTACCGAATAATTTTGAAGTTTAGAAATATTCATCTTGCCCGAAATTGGTGATGGATTTGTTTTGAAACTTTCTGCAGATGCATTTTGGTGGACGAGAATGATCATGTGGTTGGTCATGACTCCAAATACAATTGTAAGTGCTCGCTGAATCAGGGCTTATATGTTTAAGCGACAGTTATTCACTGGTGTGAAAATAGTTTCATACTGATACTTAAAACGAGTAAAATCCTTGTTTTATTATATACAGAAATATTGTGATTCTGCTTTTTCACGGTGTTATGCAAACTTAAAAAGAGTCTTGACATTTATGGGGTATAAACTACTCATTAGGGTATAGTGTCAGAATATCTGAATTTGACAAATAACAATACTCTGAATTTATCGTTGGTGGACAATGGATTATTGTGTAATTTTTATGCATATGCAAACACTCACACGCAACTTTGAACTGTTTTTTTGACTTCTGACTTCCCTGGAGCTGAAATGTTGGCTTGGAAACCTGAAACTTTGTAGTTAGAACGCAAACTTTCTTTTGTATCCTCTGATTTCTACTGATTTTATTTGTAATTCATTAATTTGAGTTTCACTTCTATAGGCCATTTGATGGAAAAGATTGAATCTGAAAATCTGCTGCATAGAGCATTCAGTGTGTTTCTGTTTAACTCCAAGTACGAGTTGCTTCTTCAGGTATGTGTTCCTTTTTCTATGAATTTGTGGCCTTATTGGCATGCAGGGTAGATCTTGTTCAAAAGCAAAACTAAAGGCTTCCATAGGACAAAGTAGATGCCGAAACTCTTTTACTTCTCGCCTATCTATATCCTATACTTGATTGATAAACTTTCTTCATAAATACTATGTGCACAAAAGTTTACTTCATGAAATTTTTGGAGCAGTTGTATCCATAATTGAAAGTTCTTTATCTGCTTCCAAATTATGAAGTGGGCTTAAGAGTTTAGATCTATTTGCGTAATTTTCAATCTCACTTGTTTAAGTAAACTCATGAGATAAACACAAACCATAAACTCCTAGACCTACTTACTTTAGTAAGTAGCTAATAAAATATATATAAAGTATCAGAAGACAAGTAAGAGAATGAAAAAGGAAGTACTTTCCTAGACCCATTTCAATGTAAGGATGGAGGATGACACCGCTTGATGCTGCATTTTGAGGTGTGGTGGAATACTGCATTCTGCAGAATCAACTTGCGTTTTGGGGGGTTTTGCAGGTTTCTTGTGGCCTTACAGTAGGGAAATACTGAGGTGTGAGTTGTGACAAGCTAGGTCCGATGATTCATGGTTGGCCTAATATCAAGTAGGGAAAAATATGAGTTTCAAGAGTATATTAAAACGCACTTAATTGCTGGTAGAATTGTAAGTTTCAACTGATTTTAACAAGGATTAGATATTCATTTATTCAAGTAAATTAGAAAGGTAGGAAAATGACAAAAAATCACTGTCATTGGTGGAAGATGTTCCAGACAAAGGATTGAGTAAAGAGGTCATAGTGTATATCGTTTGTGATGCTACTAACTGTTGTGAATAAATCTAGTTTCTAACAACATCTATATGACAGCGTGCATTATAGTTCAATCACTATGGGGGAATTTAAATAATTCTTTTTAAATGTATATTTTTTTCTTTTTGCATTTCTTTGATTTTCTTCTATTCTGTTATTTACGGAAAAAAAATTGTGTATGAGGGATGCCTGTCTTCTAGTCTTGGGTTTTGATTACCTATGTTGACTGAGATTCTGTATTGTTCTGGATGAAGCAACGATCTGCAACGAAGGTAACATTTCCCCTTGTGTGGACAAACACCTGCTGCAGCCATCCACTATACCGTGAATCTGAACTTATTGAAGATAATGCCCTTGGTATAAACTGATGTCATGTGCCTTTTTGTATCTATTGAGAAGATCGTGGTCTGTTTTGTGATTGCTGCTTCTCATGATCGGTTCTTGCTTGTTATATACCAGGAGTGAGGAATGCAGCCCAGAGGAAACTTTTGGACGAACTTGGTATAGTTGCTGAAGAGGTGCCAGTGGATGAGTTTACCCCATTGGGTCGCATCCTTTACAAGGCGCCTTCTGATGGGAAATGGGGCGAGCATGAACGTAAGGGCACAGAGATATTAGATTGGTTTTTTGAGTTTGTAATGAAAGCAATATAATGTTTGTTGAGAATTGAGATGGTGTTAAGTTAATGATTATATTTTGGCGTGATTGCAGTTGATTACCTGTTATTTATTGTGCGGGATGTAAACGTTCATCCTAACCCTGATGAAGTGGCAGAGATAAAATATGTAAACCGGGATGAGTTGAAGGAGCTGTTGAAGAAAGCTGACGCCGGTGAGGACGGTGTGAAACTCTCGCCGTGGTTCAGACTAGTGGTGAATAATTTCCTCTTCAAATGGTGGGACCATGTCGAGAGAGGGGATCTTCAACAGGTCGCTGACATGAAAACCATTCACAAGTTGACTTAAAATGTCACTCGTGGCTGGCAACATCTAAAAATAAAGTGGAGGGAATGAAATAGGATTTGGAGAATTGGCCAATTTGATGTCGTTTATCTGGTTAATTAGATGAAAATTCTAGTCTCAAATCTGGGTTCTCGGTACCTTTGTTTTCAATAATACACTTCGACTTGTTTACAAGTCAATTTAAGTGCCTAGGATCTCCTTCAATGTCTGAGTTTTCTATCCTACTGTCATTTCTTGATGAAATTTACGTGGTGACGTGGTGTTTATGTGGTTATTGTACTTTTTTATAATTTAATAGGGCTCCATTCCTTTCTGGTTATTTTTATTTTTTTAACTTAAGGCTAAACTTTAATTAATCAATTAAATAATACATAATTGTTCATATTATAATTATAAATTAAATAAAAAACTAGAAAATGGGTTGAGAACGTGGGTTGTGTTTCTCTCTCCCAATCTTTCTCTATAACGTGGGTGATATACACTCCTCGTATATACCCCTCGGAAGCCGACGACGAGGACACCTCCCTCGGACCTTTTGGAGGGACTAGTGATATACACTCCTCGTATACACCCCTCGGAAGCCGACGGCGAGGACACCTCCCTCGGACCTCTTGGAGGGACTAGTGATATACACTCCTCGTATACACCCCTCGGAAGCCGACGGCGAGGACACCTCCCTCGGACCTTTTGGAGGGACTAGTGATATACACTCCTCGTATACAC
>QANZ01037276.1:117083-132441 GCA_003254925.1 Chamaecrista fasciculata | reverse complement strand
AAAAAAAAATACGAGAGATTATTTAATTAATTAAGTTTTTATTTTAAATATAATTAAGATAATTAAGTTTTATAATTTAAAATTTTGAAAATCTTAAAATATTTATTAACATGTAGGCTTGTGTTTCCATGTATATTTTTTTCCTCGTAGAAACACCACTTACGGAATGGCCAGTTGCAACAGATGAGAATGGTGTAGAAGGTTAGATTAATTTGTGGATGGTAGGTTTGTAAAATTGTATTAAAATCAATTAGGGTGAAGAAGGGAAGGAAGGAGAGAAAAGCGAAAAATGATTGTAGGAAACAGTATATTTAAGTATTTATAAGATGACCCCAGTGGAAGACTCCAACTTCACAACTTGTAGCTGGAGGGATTCCTTTGGTGCTGTGGTGTGGACAAATTTCTGAATCCTCACTCCCTCCACAATCAGATCTATTTATCATCTTCATTCATCCGGTAAGGTAGTCTACTTGGATGCCGATTGTTTCTAACTTTCTATTTTCTGAATCCTTCAATTCCCTCTCTTGTTTTACCTACCATCTATTGGCCTTGTAAATTTTTTCCCTCTACTAATTAAGTCACCTCCATGTTCTTGGATTTTATTGATGCGGCCGGTTTTCTCATTTATTTGGATTTGTGCTCTATTTCATTGTTTAATTAATTGTATGTTGTAATTGATTCCTCACAATTTATTTGTTTCACCATCCTCTGTTGGATTATACATACTGCTTTAATTTATCATCATATATATCCTCTGATCTTGTCCTCTTTGTATGTATGTATAAGCTTAAGTAGGAGTGATGTTTGTTGGTAAGTGTTCAGGTAGGTTGTGGGAGCTAGGAGTAAAGTTATATAATATAATGGCGTTGGTGACAACTGCAGAGCTATGTGATGCAAATCCTCAGCTAGTAGTGAGTGGGGAGCTTCGGGCGTTAAAGCCAGTGTTTCAGATATATGGTCGGCGACAAGTGTTTAGTGGAGCAGTAGTGACGCTCAAGGTATTTGAAGACAACGTGTTGGTTCGGGAGTTGCTTGAGGAGAAAGGGAATGGAAGAGTGCTTGTGGTGGATGGAGGTGGTAGTGTGAGGTGTGCAATATTGGGTGGGAACCCTGTTGTTCAAGCACACAACAATGGATGGGCTGGGATTGTGGTGAATGGATGTATCAGAGATGTGGATGAGATCAATGGTTGTGATATTGGGGTCAGAGCTCTGGCTTCCCATCCCATGAAAGCCAATAAGAAAGGCATGGGAGAAAAGCATGTTCCTGTTTACATCGCCGGCACTAGGATCTGCGATGGCCAATGGCTTTATGCCGACACTGATGGAATACTCATCTCCAACACTGAGATTTCCCTTTGATTTGATTCTCTATACATCCCATGCTTCTCCTGCTTCCTCTCTTACGTTCTTCACTCTACTCTTTACCCACTCAAGTCAAAATAACATTTACATTACACTAGTACACTCAAACTATAAGGTTCCACTATTTGTTTTCTCCCTCTTCTTCCAATTTCATCTATCCATGCTTTCAATTGCTGTCCTCAATTAATACATGCATACATGCCTTTTCTTTCATTATTATTTACTTTTTTCGTTCACTTCCTCTCAATTGTTTCGCGTTTCTAAAACAAATCGAGCCACAATGGCAGAATCCATTCATCCTTAAAAACAAAACAAAATAAAATGATTTTCCACCATCAAATTAAATGGTGACACTGATGACTAGTGAGTGACTCGATCGTAAGAGTAGCACAATTTTTTGGCTGGAGCGAAGAAAGTGAAACATTTACCAAGCAACACTCCTGTCTCCTGCTATAAGTAATATTTAGTGGTGCGAAATTACTTAGAAATCAAATTCCAAGTCGTGACAGAATCTTACGGTCGGCCTTGTTTTGCAAACGCGTTCTTCTAGAGGAGGTATGCCGAATTCCTGATATATAGCTAATGCGATGGAATTAAGGCTCTCTAATTGACCAGTGATAGTCAAGAACTTGAGTTGTTCCATATGAAACGAAATAGACTATAATTATTGAGATAGTCATCGAATAATTTACTAATCGGATTATTATATTAGACCGAATGAAGTTGGAAAAGAATGCCTCGCGTCTCCCGCTAGCACCGTCACAAATTGAACTGAAATGAAATTGAAGGACATAAATTAAATCAAGTCGTCGAGAAGTAGATTAATATGCGATTGCGTCCCGAGAGTTGCATTGCAGTGATTAAAGAGTGCAAGAGCGTCCAATCTCTGAAATGTGTACACGCCTGCTTGCTGAGATCCCACCTTCACCTCAACCTCTTCTTTTCCACCAACCTTATCGCCCAATATCTCTCTCTGGGTTCCATCTCCCTCGCTTCGCACTTATTCTCTGCCGCTTCTCATTCTCATTCTCACTCCGATGTCTTTTTGTGGAATGTCATGATCCATGGCTTCCTCCACAATGCCCTCTATCACCGTTCTCTCGCACTCTACACCCAAATGCGACGACTAGCTATCCTACCCGACAATTTCACCTTCCCACCCCTTCTCAAGGCTTGTGCTTGTCTACGAGATTATCGGTTCGGTATTCAAGTTCATGCCATTGCCCTGCATCTTAGCTATGATTCCGACCTCACTGTGGCTAACTCCCTGTTGAATATGTATGCTAAGTGTGGGCGCCTTGACATTGCACGCCAGGTGTTTGATAACTTGCCTGACAAAAATGTTGTTTCTTGGAGCTCAATGATTGGTGCCCACGCCCAAAGTGGGTGCTACTACCAAGGGCTCCTCCTGTTCTCGCAGATGTTGGCCATTGGGATTACACCAAACAGACCTGCTATCTTAAACGCTATGTCATGCGTACGCACAGAAAATGAGGCTGCTGATGTTTGTAGGTCAGTGACGGACAATGGACTTGATTTAGATAGATCAGTACAAAATGCTGCAATGAGAATGTATGCGAGATGCGGGAGGATGGATGTGGCTCGAACTTTCTTTGATGGGATAGTTGACAAGGATTTGGTGTCTTGGGCATCCATGATTGAATCTTACGCGCAGGCCGATATGCCGCTGAAGGCCTTGGAGCTCTTCAAACAGATGATCGTACTAGAAATCCATCCTGATTTGGTGACCCTTCTGGGCGTAGTTTCTGCTTGTTCAAATTTGGCATCTTTCCAGCAAGCGCGTTTTCTTCATGCTTTTGTAATTCGGAACTACTTCCTAAATCAAGTATCTCTTGAAACTTCGATAGTGGATCTCTATGTGAAATGTGGAAGTCTGGGGTATGCCAGACGGATTTTCGATCATATGCAGGAGAAAAATGTAATCTCATGGAGCACCATGATTTCGGGATATGGGATGCATGGCCATTCTATTGAAGCTCTGAACTTATTTGATCAGATGAAGGCGGTGCTGAAACCTGATCATATAACGTTTGTCTCAGTTCTGTCAGCATGCAGTCATGGTGGATTAATACGTGAAGGATGGAAGTGCTTTCATTCCATGAGTAGAGACTTTGAGATCACACCAGGTTCTGAGCATTATGCATGCATGGTCGATCTCTTAGGCCGTGCTGGGCGATTATCTGAAGCCCTTGAGTTTATTCAGAAGATGCCAATAAAGCCAAGTGCAGGTGTCTGGGGAGCACTGCTCGGCGCATGTAGAATTCACTCAAATGTAGAAATGGCCGAACTTGCAGCAAGATATCTTTTTGAGTTAGACCCCGATAATGCTGGTCGTTACGTTCTCTTGGCCAACATTTACGCTTCTCGTGGTAAAGGAATAGAAGCCCATAAGCTTAGAACTCAAATGAAACAGAGAAGGGTGAGGAAAATTGCCGGCCACACGGTTATAGAGGTTAAGAACAAGGTACATACATTCGTTGCTGGGGATAGGTCACATCCAATGGCTGATTTAATTTATGCAGAATTGAAAAAAATAATAGGTAGAATTCGTCAAGAAGGGTATACACCAGATTTGAACCTTGTATTACATGATGTGGACGAAGAGACGAAAGAGAGCATGTTATATGCGCACAGTGAGAAATTGGCAATAGCTTTTGGGCTCTTGAATACAAGACCAGAGAGCATCATCAGAATCAAGAAGAATCTTAGAGTTTGTGGGGATTGTCATGTGGCTACCAAGTATATTACCAAGGTTACAGGAAGGGAAATCATTGTGAGGGATGCTCATAGATTCCATCATTTTAAGGATGGTATCTGCTCTTGTGGCGACTATTGGTGAATGTTTCTTCATTTGATTATTGATAGACGGTTTCCAAAAGAAACAATATCCGGTGAAAGTACGGAGATCTGCATCTGAAAGAGAAATGCAATGAAATGAAATTTTGTAATTTAAATGAATTCAATTGTATTAGCTTGGAGTACATGATGATGATATTTATACACAGAGAACTGAGGCTAACGACTGTGTAATACTAACAGAAAAATACCAACAAACTCTATAACTAACAACTGAACCTCTATTTTATCAGCATCCCTTTGGTGCTGTAAGATGCTATGTGAGAAAGACCAAACATAGAAATTAGTTCTGAATTCTGATGCGTCAGTTTGTAAAATTGGGATGTCTCAGGGCAATAGCTTACGTGAAGCCATACTCTTTAATTTGTTCAAGATTGAAAAACTTTGTAGAAACTGCGACCCTGCAGCTTGCCTTTGTAGTCTGCATTTGGAGTTTCTAGCTAGATCGCAATTTATGTTTCGCTGCAGTTTTGCCATCTATTCAAGAAAAAACTGAGTAAGCGAAGGTATAAAAATGTACAGCATGCATGCATAGGTTTCTATTATGAAATGAAACGTCTGATCCAAAAGCTACTGAGATTTATGTCCAGTTTAACAAGGAACGCCAATTTGGAGGTGAAACATATATATTTCGAAATTTCTTGGATCTTGGTGGTATTATTTTAAAGAAAATGTTGCAATATTATTGATGCATCTATATTCTATGTATCTCCAACGTCATTTTGAGTTGTTGGATCGATGAGGTCCATCGAGAAGAAGAGATGAGAAATTTAATAAGGATGTCCCTCCTGTTAATCCCGGCCGCAGGAAAAGGTCAATTTTCTGGGTCCCACCACAGATATAATTAAGAGGATTTGTTTTTTTGGGTTGAATGAGAATTGAAAAGTGTTGAAGGATAAGAGTTGTCGTGTCTATCTTAAAGGACCGTCAGTGCTAGCAGTTGATGCAATATTGCCACGACATCGTATCCTGCTCATGCACATGACACGTGTGCTGCGGTTCCATTCAACACTTGACCAATTTGTTGAAGATTCTCTTGTTAATTTGCGTCTCATCTATATCATATGTATGCAAGCAGTGTGAGGCTCAGTCTACCTACTCCGATCCGATGGAGGAAGACGAAATGCGGTACCCTCTTTTGCCAAAATCATCAGATTGGATGGCAAAACTTATATCCCTCCAAGCGGATATGATCTATAGTAGCTGGGTTTCTGTGTTTTCCCTGTTCCGCTCGACTAGTGTTGAAACAGCAAACTCCAACTCCAACATCACAAGTCTCTTGCTTAAGAGGCTGGGACTTGGCTTCCTGAGTGTTGCTTATGTTTGCATGGTTCTGCTTTTGGTTCTGATGCTGGCTGTTGTTGTGGGTGTTGGTTTGGTTCGTTTGTGGGTGGAGGAACCTGTCTTCCTTAGGGAAAAGTTGCATTTCGACTACACTCATGCTCACCCTTCCGCTGTCTTTTCCTTTGATGACATTGGCAGCAATCAAGTTCCAGTTGGCCACACATTTCACATTTCCTTAAACCTCCTCATGCCCGAGTCTCATTTCAATAGAGAGATCGGCGTCTTTCAGGTACCATGTATGTCTTTTAATAAATTAAATTAAGATTCGGCCGTGGTAACAACTAAGAATGAGTATAATGCAGTTGAGCGCGGAAGTGGTATCAGAAAAGGGAAATGTGATTGCGAAAGGTAGCAGGGCGTGCATGTTGCGGTATAGAAGCTTCCCAATTCGAGTGGCACGGACATTTATTCTGGGCTTGCCGCTATTGTTGGGAATCTCTGATGAAACCCAGAAGATAAGTGTAGTAGAAATGGCCAAGCACAAGGAAAGCAGCAACCCAAGAAGCAGAAGCAGAGCAATCAGGGTTTCTTTGAGCCCAAGAGTAGGAACTTCATCACTCCCACAGATATACGAAGCTGAAATCGTCATCCACTCGCATCTACCTTCTTGGCCCAAACAACTGCTTCACACTTGGAAGTGGACATTTTATGTGTGGGTCCCCTTGTATATCTACCTTGTGCTGCTTATGATTCTCGTTTGTTGCTGGAGACCTCTCCTCTTTCTCTACTATTTCAAGGCTACACAACTCACCACCAGGAAATTAGAAGCATCACAAATTATGATGGAAGGTGATCATAAAACTGAGGAGCTTTCATCCGTTTCAGAGTCCTTGTTGACAAACTGGCGACGAACCAGAAGCAAGAGGAAAGCCATACTTGATGCTTCAGAAGCCATGGGCTCCTCGGCTTCCGGCATTAGCGTCACTACACAAGATGATCATGTCACCACCACCGTCCTTGAAGATCACACTGATGCGGCTGATTCTGAATCCGTCTGCTTACATTGAATCTATATATCTATAATGCTTTGGATTATGTATAATTTGGTTTGCTTCTCTACTTTGTCAACCCTCATCATGCTTTCTAGAATTAACAGCAATTTCATTTTAAATATTAGTGTTTTGTTTTGGGGGCTGTGAATTTACTGTTCAGTGTTACTATTACTAAACTAACTACCATTGGCTATTCAACAAAACAACACAACTCAGTTATATTCTAAAATTGTAATTGTTGCGCTTATCATTCTTTTTAAATTATTTATTTCATTAGTTGATGACAAGGACTATGAATGAAAAGGTGAAGAGGCATCAATGATCTTGGACTCTCGAGTCTCCCCTCCCAAGCTTATTGGTAATGAGTATTGCCATTGAGCAACACAATACATCCGTGTCCCAAATCTTTTTTTATAGTTTATTTTGTTTTTTTTTTTTTACAAAGAAGTGGTAAGATAGTTTATTAATTACCACTTCTAGAGACCTGTTTTCCCTATTTTTCTTTCTTTTTTATTGTATTATTTTCATTGTCTGATATTTAGCCAGCTATAAATTGCTTGCAAGCTGCAATAAAAATAGAAAATGGACTTAAACTAGAAAAGTGAGAGTATCAAATCAGTTGAGATCTAAAAATTAAGATCCGAATTCTACTGCTAATAGATTTGATTTGTGCAACGAAATTCCTTAAAAACTGAAGTCCTGTTTTAAGGTAAGATCTGACATGTGGGTAGGAATTTTTTACATGTCATTTCTTCCGGAGTTCATTTTAGCCTAACTACCTCAAAAATTCCCACGCGTCCTTTAAGTGTCTCCTGTGGTTCCATGCCAATCTAACCTCAAGATTTTTCGCAGATGGGGATGCACTCTTATCTTCCCCTCTATAATCTATTTTTCATTTTTCTAAGAAATAGGAATTTTGTAAAAACTCTCCAACAATATTGTGTAATTTACGAATCTCTATGATTTGTTAAATAGTAATCTATTTATCTATTTATAGAATAAAAAGGAATTATGGTGGTTCGATAATTAAAGAAAGGCTGACACGTAGAGAGATAAATGCGGCACTGTTTAGAGGTGGAGGAAAAAAAAAGGCAAAATCTCATAATTAGGAAATAAAAGGGAAAGAAAAAGAATGTAAGTGTCCCGATGGGTCTCTAAAAGCGTTGGAGTTAGTGCTAATAAAGGTTAATAATTGTATGTGATTTGGTTCCTAGTTAGAGGAAGTTAAAGAGGTAAGTGTGAGAGGGTGTTTTTGTGTTAAAAAACTAAGGCACGAGTCTGAAATACTCAGGTCCAATGGTTTCAGCTCCATTACTGGTTTGGAGCTGAAACTGCAATTGGCGATTGGTATTGTATTGTTAGTTAGGAAGCTTAATTAGCTATAGAAGAATAGAAAGAGCGTGGTATTTGTGATCGAGTGAGAATGAGAGTGCCTGAATTGGCTTATACTAATAGTAACTAATTAAGTAGTAACTAACTCTAGCTACCTTAGCACTGAGAGTGATGGGAGACAAGAAGAGTTGTGATGATGATGATGATGATGAAATCCTAATGTCGTGTTGTAAACGAAGCATCGCAGAGAGAAGGGGATTGAGGTCAGATGGAGCGTGTCTCACTATACCCGACGGTATCAGCCCCACCGCTTTGCTTGACTCTCCCATTATGCTTCCTAATTCTCAGGTAACAACTCATTCACTATCTTTCTTCAATTCCTTCTTCTATTCCATTATATTTATTCCTCATTAATCTTCATATATAGGCATTGCCATCTCCCACCACTGGAACCTTCCTGCTTGAACCTCATGCTGCTTCTTCTTTCAATTCCACTCCTCTCTCCTCTGCTTCCCATCATCTGGTATTATATATACTCACTCTTCTATTCTATTATATATGCGCTTAACTTAACATCATCATTATGCAATTTTTGTCTCCCAACAACCACACTTAAATTGCACTTTCAGTTTAACATGGAGGAGACCTGCAATTTGGGCTTTTTAAGGGTTTTATTTTTATGATTATAATACTACCGATGAATTAAACAAAATATATACATCAGTTTGCATTGTGCCCATAACTGACCTCACTTCGTAGCTACAACCCAATCATGCATTTCTTGGTGTCTGCCTCAAATGACATAACTCCATTCATTCCATTCAAAGTTCAATTCTTCTAGTGATCCACAAGTTTGTCTATTAATTCAAAACAAATGCCCATTCAAGTATCTCCATGATTTCTCTTCATTGACTCTGCCTATAAGCTCTATATTCCGCAGATCCGATTCAATATATCAAAGAATTTTAATAATAATAATAATAACCTAATAAAAATCAAAAGTAATCTTTGGCTTGTTTGAATTGATTAGGTTTTGAATGATTCCATCATGGCAAAGGGAGGGATATCAGATTGCCAGACACTTGTGCCAGTTCAACCACCATTAGATTTTGCAATACCAGCAGAATTTCCAAGAGGACATGCAACAAAAAGTGAAGTCCATTCATATGATGATGTGAAAATGATACATGATGTAATTTGTAATGCTAACAATGCTGAGATCATGCAAATATGTGGTTCTGAGGAAGCTGCTGCAGGCGGAAGCAGTATTTCTAAAAGAGCTAACAAGGATATGGGACAACATCATCTTGTAGAAGGAGACAACAGAGAGACACCCCATTCAATGGGAGTGGTAAGAACATCAGAGGATGGATACAACTGGAGAAAATATGGACAGAAGCAAGTAAAAGGTAGTGAATATCCTAGAAGCTACTATAAATGCACTCATCCTAACTGTCAGGTCAAGAAAAAAGTGGAACGATCCCTGGATGGCCAAATAACCGAAATTATCTACAAGGGTGGTCATAATCATGGAAAACCTCATCCTAATCGCAGATCAACACTTTCTACTGATGAGATGTCAAACTCAAACATTGGTGGAAGCAGTGTTAAAGTTGAGGGTGGTCCCATTTGGAGAAATATTCAATCGGGGCTGAAGGATATAAAACACAATTTGGATTGGAAGGCTGATAATCATGAAAGGACGTCCCCGACCTCTGTTGTAACACAACTCTCAGATCCTATGTCAACAAACAAAGGCAAACCTACCTCTATGTTTGAGTCAGAGGACATTCCGGAGCTTTCTTCTACACTTGCTTGTCAAGATGATGACGAAGATGGAGCAACTCAAGGAAGCATATCACTTGAAGAGGATGGAGATGATGAGGAATCTGAGTCAAAAAGAAGGTTAATTTCATTTTCTATTTGATACTGTCTACTAGTGACTAGTGTCTAGTGTCTGATAAAAACAATACATAATAATCACGTGTCTGCATTTGTTATTTTATAGGAAGAAAGAGAGCTGCGTGATCGAATCAAATTTTGCTTCTAGGGCTGTCCGTGAACCAAGGGTTGTAATCCAAATTGAGACTGAAGTGGACATACTTGATGATGGTTATCGTTGGCGTAAGTATGGACAAAAAGTTGTCAAAGGAAATCCAAACCCTAGGTAATGATCTCTCCTTTCTTTAATTTGTGCACTTGTAAGTCTGCAATAACATGGATGATTTGCACCTGTGATGCGTTTTTCTACTTTTGTAATGTAGACAATACTGAGAGTTGTGATATTCATATGTTTGCATCTGTTTTAATTCTGTCTTCATATATTTGTGTTCCGTAGTTGTTCTTCTAAGTGATCAGTGGTGTATTCGATCGATCTATGGGTTGCATATATCCATCCACGCTCTAAATAGTTTATTGAGTTTCAGACTTGGGACATGACATGGGTTGCATATATCAATGTATGCTTATATATATTATTCTTGTTCTCTTCCAGGAGCTACTACAAATGCACAAGTGCTGGATGTCCAGTAAGGAAACATGTTGAAAGGGCTTCTCATGATCTAAAATATGTAATTACTACTTATGAGGGAAAACACAACCATGAAGTGCCCACCGCAAGAAGTAACAACCAGACTAACTCAAGTAGTGCTAATGGATTACCTGGGAATATTAGTACTCCTAAGCCAGATACTCGAGTTCAACACCTTGCACCTATTTTTGATAAAAAACCAGAGTTTCTAAGGCCCAGTTTTGTTGCAAACTTTAGTGATGATATAAAATTTGGATCTTCTTCTGTATGCCCAATGAAGTATTTTTCCTTGAGTAGTGCTATGCCTTATGGCCCCTACGAACAACTGACTCCTGACCCTCGTGCTACACCCCAGGATGGTTCTATTTCCTCAGACTTCCCTGACTTCCCAATGTCACTACCTCTGAATCTTCCGTCATCTGGAAATTTTGCTATGGCTGGACTTAATTTTAACTATGTAAAGCCCATGCCTCCTATCCAGTCTTTTCTTCCCAGGCACCAGCAGCTGCTGAAAGAGGTTGATACAGCTTTCCTCAGGCCTAAACAGGAGCACAAGGACAATATCATGTATGACATTCTTGACCATGCAACTTCTTCTTCTTCCTCCTCCTCCTCCTCCTCCTCCTCCTCAGTCTATCACAGGGTCGTACAAAATTTTCCCTCATAATCACTGCTTTTAAAACCGTCCAAAGTTTTCATTTAGTATTTGAACTCCTCTTGTCTTGTCATTTTTGTCACAAGTTTTGCAATAGTCTTTGAGAATTAACTAGTTATGTTATCTTTTCACAAATTGCATACAAATCTGTATCTCGTTTTTTATCATGTCCTTTCTTTATATCACTGGCTAAGCCCTGATATTGAACATGGTCACCATCATCTGTATCTAAAATTCTCAATAGCCATACATAAGATAATTAAAAATGGAAAAAGCGGTGGGGAGGGGAATCTTAAGCGCATTCTTTTGAGCTGGAGCTTGAGGAAGGACCGTCAGTTCTCAATTTTTGCTGCGACATTTTTTTCTTCAAAAAATAAAAAAGTGACAAGGACGAAGGAAAAGAAAAAGAATGAATTATGATATCCCCCTCTTCCTTTTGGTAGATACTCCGCTATAATTATAAGTAACAGTTTCCGTAACTAGACCAAATAACCTCTTCATATTAGAAAATTATTGTTTATCCATTTTGGTTATTTTCTTCCCTAGTCACGACGGATCAACATTCAACCACTTCCATCTGCGTCTCTTGAAGAAATAATGCATCATAAAAAGAGTCACAAATTACCCTTCAGGAAAGCCGATGAGTCGAAATTCAACCTACCTTATTCTATCCCCATTTGTTGATATAAAAGTTGGACGCCTCTGCTATCACCAATAACATAAAAAAGGACGAACTGTTCAGGAGGTAGACTGTCGTATGCTCTATCAAAATAGACACAATTGATAATAATATGAAGCAAAATGTCAAAAAAGAGAAGGGACCCAAATCTAGAATAACCACTTACCACCATAACTTACAGGTGTTCACGATCTGCTGATATATGAAATAGTTTATATGTATATCTGAACACCTCAGTAACATTTGCAAGAATGAGACAGTTAAAAGATATTAATCTTCAAACTTTTCAAGATTGTGGGATGAAAATAGAATGTGACACATTATCGGATAGGGTCAGCAGGTCAACTGCTTGATTGTTGTCTTCCTCATTATCCTTAAATTTGAAGTTTCACTGATAGTTTTACACTTTTTACACTTCAAGCCCAAGTTCAGAGTTAAATCATTTGATGAATTACTGAGCTTTTATCCATCATTTAGGTTTATAGGATGAAGTGAAGCGGGACTTGACAATGATCAAAACCAACTAGACAAATATAGTTCCCAAAGTCAATATCCCTAAAGTCAAAGTTTATCATTAGAAGCCATTCATGTCTGAAGTAACTTCAGTTTATCATCCAAACCATCTAACATTACTCAAGAAACTTGACGCTTTCAAATGGATCAGGATTGTTAAACTCATTTTTCACCAAAAGTGTACTAACAAAATAGAAAGTGACTCTTCGATATTGACAAGAAATTGCCAGGCCAATGAATCATATTAAGGGGAAAGGAAGGGAGGATTACATAAGGATTAGTTCAATAAGAAAGCACCTCTTCGAATTATCTGGTTAGCAAGTCTACAACAGGAACAAAACACCATTATTAATAGATCTCTAAATTATCATGTAAGATCTGTTAAGCAAATAATCTGCCTGCCTTACTCTTTCCCTCTTATCCTTCTGGCGTTTAGATTTAAGGCAGAGTTTTTTCACTTTTGGACACTTGTCTAGAGGATTTTTCAGTTTTTTGGTCAAATGAAATGTCATAAAACAAAATGAAGTTATCCTCAAGAACCAGTATAGCCTAATCAAGAGTAGGAGATAGTCTCTGGTCGTTCCACATCTCCTTAAAGAGCATCACAGAAATTAGTCAAATCACCAAAAAAAAAAAAAAACAAACAGAAATTAGTCAAACATCATTATACTAACAGTTTCATAATTCATTATCAACATGAACTATATCAGAGACTAGGCATATGCAATAATTAAAACCATCACAATCCACAAGAACAAGGTTAACTCGAGAAGATCATCGTAGTTGGCATGGTCGCGATCATCATAAACATTGCGGAGACACTATAGTACATAGTCCAGGTATAAAAGAAGGGCCCTATTAAATTAAGAAGATGTCAAATATGAGTAAAAGCCCTTTTTCCAGCGGTTCATATATAGCATCACACTGAAAGCAGAACAAAGCAAAGGCGTGTCGCATGACAAGCAAAGTAAGGAAATAGAAAAGGAAGAAAGATTGCATAAAGTATCGAGAGGAGGTTTCACTTCTTAAGGCTACCACGAACGCCGGCGCGAGGTTTGGATGAATCGGGCGCAAGGGCGGCATGAAGATTGATGAGCTTGGACTCTTCAAAGAGAATCTTAGGATGACGAGCGTCGTGGTGAATCTGCATGGTCTTGATGTCAGGGGCTGTGATCTTGCAGTGCGGACACTCGAACTTGGCGTGGCCACCCTTTTCTGAACCGGTACGGTCAGCCAGACCGGCTTTTCCTCCGCCCCTATTGGTGGTTGCGGCGTCAACCTTGGCAGCGATCTCCTTCGCCGTGTGCTTCTTCGGCTTCGCCTTTCCGGTCATGATTGAAGGATGAAGGAGGAGGCCTCCGAAACCCTAGATATTGAGAGAGAGATGGCTTCTTAATAACGACGACGAGCTATGATGCACTGAGCAGAGTGCACAAACCAAAAAGAATAATAATGAGTAAAATAATTTTCCGGTCCCTGATTTATGCACTCGCTGACAGATAGGTCCCTGAATTTTATCCATTGTACTAGCCGGTCCCCGAATTTTGCAAACGCTGCACTAATTGGTCCCTCCGTCATATTGGCGTTACAAAAATGCTGACGTGGTCATAACGGACGCTGATGTGTCCCGTTATGCGCTGACGTGTTCCGTTATGGCCACGTCAGTACCCGTTATGTTTTTTTTTTTAAAAAAAAAATAGCTGCCACGTCATAAAATAGCGACAAATCAGCATTTCCTCATTGTACTTATAGGTCCCTGACCCATTTTTATTCCATTATTCTCAATTCCCCCTCTTTTTTATCATCTTCATTCATTTTAGTCTCAAATCCTCAAAATAAAATTGTAAAATGCCCCAAAACTCTTCCAAACATTTCAATTTAGTCCTTAAAAATATTAAAAGCCCCAAACCCCAAACCCCAAACCCTAAACCCTAAAAAAAAGTCTAAGTTAAATAATTAGGTCCTTGACCCATTATTCTCAATTCACCCTCTTTTTCATCATCTTCATTCATTTTAGTCCCAAATCCTCAAAAAAAATATATAAAAAATGTCTCAAAACTCTTCCAAACATTCTAATTTAGTCCTTAAAAATATTAAAAACCCTAAAACTTTAAACCCCAAACCCTAAACCATAAACCTCAAACTCCAAACCCTAAAACCCCAAACTCCAAACCCCAAACCCTAAACCTTAAAACCTTAAAAAAGTATGAGTTATACAATTAGGTCCCTAACACATTCTTATCTCATTATTCTCAATTTCCCCTCTTTTTCATCATCTTCATTCATTTTAGTCCCAAATTCTCAAAATAAAATTGCAAAGTGTCCCAAAACTCTTCAAAACATTCCAATTTAGTCCTTAAAAATATTAAAAACCCTAAACCCTAAACCCTTAAAACTTAAATTTTTTTAATCTTCATCTTAATCCAATTTAGTCCTTAAAAATAATAAAAATCCTAAACCCTAAAACTTAAATTTGTTTTTTAATCTTCATCTTCATCCAATTTAGTCCTTAAAAATATTAAAAATCCTAAACCCTCAAACCCTAAAACTTAAATTTCTTTTTTAATCTTCATCTTCCCAATTTAACATAAATCCCTAAACCCCTTAAATTTTTTTTTAAAAGATTTAATCTTCATCTTCTCATCAGTTCGTCGCTATCAACATTATTTTGAACTTTATCTCAAGTGGAATCTTCTTCACACACACACAATCAGTATCTCAAGTGGAATCATTCAATAATTTCCACTCTCACACCCTCACTCACGCACACGTTTCTTCAATTCTCTCTTTCTTCTTCTTCTTCTGCCGCTATCATATATATGTAGAGACCCACCATTTCGAGAGTGAGTGAGTGAGAAAATGGCGGACTTGAAGAATGAGATTAGCGAAGGGATAGTGAAGGTGGACCCTAAACTTGTCTGTTTTCGTTCTCTGAGTTGGACGAAGAGACTGAGGATGATGGGATGCTGAGTGTTTTGGTTGGGGGCGAGATCGGTGGTGGCGGTGGAAGGATTTGTCGTGGAGGTGCAGGTGGTGGATCAGACCATGGAGATGATGAGCGTTCGGGATTCT
>QANZ01037276.1:95440-116941 GCA_003254925.1 Chamaecrista fasciculata | reverse complement strand
ATAAAGTAATTAATTAATGTAAAATCATAGAGATAGACCGATCAATACAAATAATTAATATAAAGAAAATATATAAATAAATTTCTTTATAAAATTATTTTAATTTTAATATTTTTTTTATATATACACTCTCTTTCTTTGATAATTTATTTTTTTTGGATAAACAAGTTAAATAATTTTACATAAAAATATTTTTTTAATATTCTCTCACTACTGTCTAATCATAATGTTTCTTTACTTTTTTTTGTAATTGGTTATGGAAAAAGATATTTTTTTTATTATAATTAGTCGTCATGTACAAATTTTTTGACATATTTATTTATTAAAAAACTTTATAACAAAAATATAAAATATCCTTTGTAAACTTAGCCCGGAACATAGTCAGTATAACTTAAATATTTTATAAAAATTATTTTTTGTGTATACGTATCTATCTATCTATACTTCTTATATTATATGACTCTACCTCTTTATGGTGGGTCAAAATTATTGAACTAAAAAATTAAAAAAGAAAAAGAAATCACCTACTTTCCTCTAGCCCATGTTCTCTCAAGTCTCATCCCATACAAGTTACTTTTGATTTTCATTAATATTTTAAGCTACATAAAGAAAGGGTAAATTACACTTTGGTACCCTATAGTTTGGTCATATTTCACTTTAGTACCCGGTGATTTAAAAATTGACACTTTGGTACCATGTGATATTCTCTCTTAACAAATTATTTTTAAATAATTTTATATTTTACATACATACTTACGTGACCGTTAGGGCACNTAGGGCATGCAAAACCTCTAATATATATATATATATATATTCATAGATAAATATTATTAGTAATTGTTTATATAATTTATATAATATTTTTTAAGGAAATTCATAGGATCTTACAATCCTTGATCCGATTTTGCGATTCGATCTATTTTATATCTCTTCCGATCTTAAGTAAGATCTCGATCTTGACAAGATTGATTACGATTTGTGCCGGTGGGCGGAGCATGAGATAAAAGTAAAACTAAGCTCAGGTAATGTGTTCTGTATTCCAATAGAAGAAAACAAGTACTCAACATGGAATACCAGAGGCCGATGAGTTTTCCTATAGGTTACCTTTAAGGGAAAAAGGAAAAATGAAAACCTAACCGCTAAACATTTGCAAAATGTTGAACATAGTCTCAACAATGAGGAATTCTACTCAAATCAGGTGTGTCAGATCCCCGCCCTTCTAAACTAAGGCCATTCGGGGCTTCTGTAAATTCTCTTCTTTATACAACAACCGCCTCTTCTTTGAATTATATCCTTGGTACTGGTATAGTATGCTGTAGAGGCACTTCCTCAGGTACAATATATCAAATGTTTCTATGAATCTCAAATCCGCTATCCTGGATTTAGCACCAGAAAATCTCTTATACTCCTCAAACACAGAAGACAAACACCACTTCTGCAATTTTCTCAAGCAACCAACAAGACAACCCGTTCGGTGCTACATAAAAGAAGAGATCTATGTCAAGCTACTTGGAAAATATATAATCGACAACCCAATAAGCAGCTAATAGTGATAATACTGTTTAAAGAAAACCTTCCAAAGGTTGAAAAATACTACATAAAATAAAGTATTTATCATGAGAAGAGATAAATCAGCCAAGCAAACTATACCTTTCCTTGGTTGCAATGGATCAAAACAGGGTGATTTCTCACATCTGAAACCACAATTAATTAGTTTTAATATCAAATGAACCATAGAAACAGCAGCAATAAGTGTAAACAAGAAATAAATCCATTTAAAAGTGGATTGCTAGGATTATAATTCAATACCAATTAAAACTTTGAGAGCAACCATGATGGTATCCTTGACAATAGGTAAAGAAAGCTCCTGCATATACAGTCACAAGTCAATACTTACTAGCTGCGTGGTCGGAAAAAGTCTACAAGAATAGCTAAAGTTGAGTGCATAATCCAAATCCATCATTTGTCTTAAGCATGATTGGTTTCATAGTTCAGACACGAAGTCAGTTTTCCATAACCCATAACCATATATGTACAAGCTTCTCCAACATTAGTTTTTCATACTATATATATATATATATATATATATATATATAAATTTACAAAATGCCTCTTTAACTATACAACACGCAACACCAAGGACTCCGCCCCACTAGGAAAACCCCTAGTACGGAATGACTGCCACTTTGAGCCAATTAGCAGGGCATATAATATGTATCACCGAAGCTAGTGAATAAAATAGAGAATAGCTTAGGACAAAATGAAATTACCGTCTTCCCCTCGATTCCAAACTGAAAGAGATGAATACCCTGTGATCGAAGAAATTCCAAATTTTCTTGGGGATATGGTTCGGGACACAAATATCTGCACCGAAGAGATTAATGAATGAATATTTTCTGCTAATACACATTGGCGGAGGAGTCATTTTTTTTTTTTGGTAGAGACGGAGGAGTCATTTGATAAGTTGAAAAGAAAAGCAAAGAAAATGCGGATGCATTTGTGTAGTGAATTTGAGATGAGAAAAGAAAAGTTAAATTGGTCGGGAGAAGAAAACTCACATGATGGAACGAAGATTTAGGGTTTGGAGGAAGGGGAAATTGGCAGGGCGAGGGAAGCTGGATCGGAAAATGTTGTCCTCAACCATCGAGAAATTGGGGGGCGGAAGCAGAATGTGGTGGTCTACTTCCTCTTCCATGATCAATCCCATTATATTGCTTCTGCTTCGCTAATCAATACTCAATACTCAATAGTCAATACCCTCCTCCTCCTCTTCTTCTTCTCAGTCTCACCCTTTTCTCACTCTATACTCTAAATCAATGACTACTATATCATATTCTGCAACAACAACAGATAAATCTAACGGTGACGTTGCTTGTTAGGATTCCGATCCCTTTCTCCATGTGAAGGTATGTATGTAAGTAAGTCCCTGCCTTTTATTTCAGATTTTCTTCATTATTTTATTCTTTTTTACTAAATGAATACATATGTCTTTCTGAAATGTGACGTGCCCTGAATGGTCCAAAGCGGTGGGACTATGTAAATTGGAAAATATGAGATGGCGGCACACGTAATATATTCTACAAAAAAAAAACATATACTGTTATGTTAAAAAAAAAAGTGAAAGTGATTTGATTTGGTCTGTTGACTGGCAAGTTGCTACATTTAAGGAGAAAATATATGGTTACACGCGTTTATCATGAAATTCTCTATTAAAAGTTTAAAACATAATGTTTTTTTTTAAAAAAAAAATGTTATGAAAAATATCTATTAGAAAATTTGGGTGATGAAAATGTACAAATTTTACTTGAGTTAGTCAGTTTTTAAATGAGCGGAAGTGGCTAAGCGCCTAAGCCCAACAAAATTTGTGAGTTGTACATAAGAATGGACTAATAGGACGAGGTTCCTGATTCAAAAATGAATAATCCGCAGCCTCCTTGAATGTAGAAGAACAGAAGTTGAACTTGTCTTTCAAATTTGGCGACTTGTTTTTCTTTTTGTTGGAAGTTTCCTGGTCTATTACTCGCACAGGGTCACCCACCTTAAGTATGTCAGTTGTTTAATGAAAGAAAAAGAAAGGGAGAACAAAAGAAAAGGAGGAAGATTCTTGGCAGCTAACATCAAAATGGGAAGGCGAATGCGGTCAAGAAACAAAGATAATGTTATCACTAATTTGTTGCTTTCCAAATTCCAATGGTAAAGCAAACAAGTAAAAGTATCTATCGATGCTCAAAACAAAAACGGAAAGGTTCAGGTTCATGCATGTCCAGTTATCCAGTACCCCCAAAAAAAGGCGAAAACTACGGCACTGGATCCTCTACCGTGCTTTTTGGTGCTGTCTCCGCCATTTGCAAGATCTCAACCATTAATGACATCCAAGTGCTGAAGTTATGCCACTTGTCATCCACCATTTTCTTTGCATTTGCAATGGATTTTTTAATATGTTCAGCCTCTTCGTGTTTTATTTTTTTTTTCCCGCCCTTTCATTCCGTGTTGGAGTCGATTCATTTTTTGGGTTCCAGTATTTTCTTTAACATTGCCACCATTTTACCCTCATTCATCTATGTCTCCATTGTATCTTCCACAGTCACTGGTTGCAGGTAAGGCTTCATCAAGCTTATAATTTCCTTATTTTCTCCATAAATTTATGACTCTTTCTTGTCCAGCCTCAATTATGAGTTTACTTAGGTAATTTCTCTTCCTTTCAAACCCTTGCCTCCTTCTAGCTCAGCACCTCTATCATTAATCAAGTTTTGTAGCATTTGGCTCTGTGTTCCTCACAAAATCAATGACATAATTTTTGTTGATAAGCATTTTGAAAAAATTGTTCCTAATTTATTGGCTAAAGTCTTTGATAAGAATATGTTAGTCAGTACTTTTATCCAAGCAACAAAAAAAAAATATTTGGTGGCTTATTATTAACAAGGAGCTTGTTTATTAGAAGATCCAACTAATTAACTGTTTAGAAGGATGAAATTTGAGACTTCGTAAAAATGTTATGATACTGCAATTTGGCCTGTGGAGGACGCCGTTCAGCTTTTATTGAGGTTTATAAATAGGCTTCTTTGGTTATATTGTTATAATACCTCTTACTGTGGTGACAACTGTTAGGTGAAAATAAAGCAAGGAATTTTCTCCTTTTCTTTTAATGAGGCCATAAATGTAATAGTGCACATTATTAATATGTTATATATCTGTGTATGTGTGGGGACTGTGCTTTAGTTTTGATTTTTATCATAGATATTTGATAACTATATAAGCATTCATCATATAAGCATTTTCTAGTTTCTACCAAATTATCTTTGTTTTGATTTTTATCATAGATATTTGATAATTATATCTATCGGCATCAATGACGGTTCATGCATAAAGATTTCTCTAAAAATTAGCAGTATATGCCTAGCAAAATGATTCAATAAATAGATCAATAATATATTACTATATTACCGAGAAAGTAAGTTTAATGTAAGTTTGAGGGATTTGATGAAGAGCAAAACTCACAGATTTCATTTATGCAAGTAATTACACTCATTGTAATTCATTCATACAAGTATATATTACTTTGGTTAGTGTTGGTAGTGGAATGATTTTTTCTTAAAGTTTCAAGTCTAAAATTGTAATAATTTTGCAGGGAAGTAGAAGCCTCAATGGGGAGAATCATTGGAGGCTCAAAGTTGGAATGAAATTTGATAGTTTTGAGAGTGCTTGGAAATCTTGGTCTGATTATAGTGGTAAAATGAGTTTTGGTGTTAGGAAGGATTATACCAATAAGAGCAAGAAAGATAAGACAACTATCACTTTATGTAGATTTGTTTGTTGTAAAGAAGGATTAAGAGTAAAGGACAAGAGAGATTATTTAACTACTAATCTTCAAGCAGAGATCAGAACAAATTGCATGGCAAGAATATCCCTTAAGCTTGTTAATGGGAAGTTCAGAGTTCATGAGTTGATTGAAGAGCACAATCATATTCTCCTTCCCCCCTGAGACAACACATATGCTAGCTTGCCAACGCAAGTTGTCTGATGTCCAAGCATATGAAATTGAGTTAGCAGAAGATTCTGGGGTTACTCAAAGAACTAGCTTTGCAATGATGAGCAAGCATGCTGGGGGACGAGATCATATTGGAATTACACGAGTGGATTTGAAAAACTATCTACGTACTAAACGGCAAAAGAATTTGGCATTTGGAGAAGCTACTTGCTTGTTGCGTTATTTTCAAGAACAACTTTTGGACAATCCTTCCTTTTTTCATGCATATCAGGTGAGACTTATGTAATTGAAGTTATCTTTCTTCATTTATAATTTATATGATTTCAAATTGTCTTTTATATTAATATAATGTTTCATACATATTAGGTGGACTCTGAGGAGCAAATAACTAATATATTTTGGGCGGATGCACGAATGATCCTTGATTATGGTTATTTCGGTGACGTTGTCTCATTTGATACAACCTATTCCACAAACAAAGCACATCGACCACTTGTTGTATTTACCGGATTTAATCATCATCATGGAATGGTTATTTTCGGGGTTGCGTTGTTATATGATGAAACAACATTGTCATTTCAGTGGTTAGTTCATACATTCTTAGAAGCACATAATCAGAAAAAGCCTCAGACCATCTTTGCTGATCAGGACCAAGTGATGGCTAAAGCTCTACATGAGGTGTTGCCTGAGACATCCCACCTCTTATGCACTTGGCATCTTAATCAAAATTGCATCAAACACTTAGGACCCTACTTGAAGGATGATTCTCACCTTTTACAAGACTTTGAAGCATGCATGTATCAATATGAGCAAGAGACTGAGTTTGAAGCAGCTTGGAGTCGATTATTATCAGATTACAGTCTTCAAGAAAACACATGGATGAAAACGACTTATTCAATTAAAGAAAAATGAACAGCTTGTCATATGAAGAAAGTCTTTACATTGGGCGCTCGAACTACCCAGTTGAGTGAGTGCTTGAATAATGATGTCAAAAAATGGACGAATCCAGATGTGGATATTATTCAATTCTTAAAACTCTTCGAGCAAGTTGTGGAGGATAAAAGATATAATGAATTAAAAGAAGAGTTTGCTTGCAGAATTAAGTTACCACAGATACAAAGTGCGCATTCAGATATCTTGAACCAAGTTGCAGAAGTATATACTCGTAAGATGTTTGAGAAATTTCAAAAAGAATTTGACAAGTTCTTTGTTTGTCGTGTCAAGGAAAGAGATGAAAGTGGTTCTTTATTCAGATATCTCATTACTATGAATATCAAAAAAGGAGAGTGGGTAGTCTTATTTAATCCTCAAGAATTATCTATCTGTTGCAGTTGCAAGAACTTCGAGTCATCTGGGTTATTGTGTTGTCATATTTTCAAAATCTTTATCATCAATGATGTAGATACAATTCCTAATCAATACATTTTGAAAAGATTCTCGAGAGATGCTAGAAATGGCATTATATATAATGTCCAAGGAAATGAAGTTATTGAAGACCCCAGATCGACTCGTACTGCTCGTTTTAGAGAGCTCTCTCGCATGTGCAATAAGGCAAGTGCTGAAGTCTCGGGTTGTGAAAAAGAATCCTCTATACTTCAACAATATGTGCATGAAGCAATGGAGAAAGTCAAGGAACTTCGAATTGGAGATCCACCTGAGATAGTCGAGATTGATCAGTCTATACCAACTAGTGAACCCAACATTTCACAACCAACTGGTATCAAGAAGAGGTGTGGGACCAAGAGGAGAAAGCGTATGAAGAATTGGGTTGATGTTCTTCAGAGTAAAACTAAGAAGAAAAAGAAATCTAGATCTATGTCACAACCAACAATCATAGCATCCCAAAGTGAACAATCAATGGTATGTAATTTAATGCAGTTTGCATCAAATATTTGGTCAAAGAATTAATGTGCCTCTAACTATTTATGTAGGATATTGCAACTTCAAGTCAAGTACAATGCAATAATGTTGATAGAGATGACCAACAATTTAGTTTTAGAAGATTTCTTATGGTAAGATTTATCATGAGTCAGTTCAGTTATTTAATGTATATTTTATGATATTAACTTAAGTTTTTTCCTTTTATATTTACATAGGGGCTTGATCAGATGGACTCTCTTGGATCTTCTCAAGTATAGGAGGAGTTCAGTAGGGGTTGGATGATGAAAATCACTTTTTGATTTGTTGGAGGCATTTTCTTATTTTGCATTTGACATAGCATTTGCTTATTTTGTATCTAACATTGCAATTAAGAGTACAATTGAAAGCCGACACAATGTATTCCAAATATCTCTTTTTATTGATAATGAATAGTCAAGTACAATGTGTCTATACATTTGAATTACACTTGCCTATGTATTTATGATACAATGAGTGTAGAACCTATAACAATAAAAATACAATGGTTGGAGTCTGAGTTTGCACTATGTATTTGATGGGCCTAAGAAGCTAAGTGAGTGGAAGACTTATAAGAGAAGGAACAAGGATGGGCCTAGGGGAATTGGGCTAGCAACAAATCAGTCCCAATGTGACAAAAAGAAAGGAAAAGAGGTAGTAGTTAGTACAGGGAGTGGGAACAGCAGGGCTTAACTACCTCTGACACATTAGTGGAGGTTTGGAGGCTGCTGTGTGAGTGTGTGCTGACTGTATTTGGTTTAGGGGGAGTGCTGGTTATGGTTCATTCAGGAAATTAGTAGGGATTTGGTTGGGAGAGTCTGGCCTCTCGAATGCCCAGTTATCTTTGCATTTCTGTCATTGTTCTTGTTGTGTTTCGGATTGTCTTAGCTGCTAGTACTTTGTAATTTGTTGGTTGACTGTTCTTCTTATATGTTAATGAAGTTAGAGGCTGTCTTTTAGCCTATTTTCTGAGATACTGTGCAGGGAACCTATCATTTGGTATCAGAGCAAATATCTTTTCTTTGGGCCTGAGAGAGATGGAGGCAAGAATCGAACAGTTGGAGAAGGAAGTTACACTCATTAACACAAGGCTGGATAAGGTGGATACCGTCATGGAAGGGATAACAGAGATACGCGACTTTTTAATGAAGAAAGGTGGAGTTCCTGAGAATGAGGGTAGCGAAGCATCTGGAGACCAAATTGTGGTGGAGCAGACTCATGCAGCGGAACCAAAACTGGTGGAAGAAGTCGAGTCCTCACAGCGTCGCAAGCTTGAACTCCCCATTTTTAATGGAGAGGATGCTTTGGGTTGGCTTTTTCGCATTGAGCGTTATTTCACTGTCAACAAGATTCCGGAGAAAGAAAAAATAGAGGCCATCGCTGTTTGCTTGGAAGGGAGAGCATTGCATTGGCTCCAATGGGTGGAGGTGCACAAGCCTTGGAAGGGATGGGATGAATTCAAAGAAAAATTGATAAGGAGGTTCCATGACTCACAAATGGGAAACCATTATGAAATACTCATGGCGCTGAAACAGGAGGGGAGTTTGGAGGAGTATCGTGATCAGTTCGAGAAACTATCGGCACCGTTGAAGCATGCTCCTGACGACGTGCTCATCGGCGCTTTCCAGAACGGGCTGAGAGACGAGGTAAAAGCTGAGTTGAGGCTTTGTAAGTCGCATGATTTAGAGGACCTCATGGAGATGGCCCAAAAGATTGAAGAGAAAAATCAGACTTTGAAGAAGATTGAAGAATCACGTAAGCCCAAACCCATGAAGCCTCCACTTGGGCCTAAATGGGACGAACTAAGGCCCACTTTCACTAAATACACTAATTGGGCTGCTCCTTCGAAGGACCCAACAGTGTCACATGTTTCTGCATCAGTTGCTGCTCGTAGTGGGGAGACTAAAGCCTTCGACAAGCGCACATCGCCAGCAACTTCAGCAGCGAACTCAGCGACACCTTCATCTGCAGCTTCGGTCAGTAAACCAAACTCTTTCCGTCGACTTACTGAAGAAGAGGCAGCGAAACGTAGAGAGAAGGGTCTTTGTTATCGTTGTGATGAAAAATTCAGCCCGGGCCATCGATGCAAGAACAAACAATTAAACGTGATTCTGTTATCAAGTGAGGGAGAAGAGGCCGATGGTGACAATGATGAAGAAACCCAGGAAGAAGAGGTTGTTGTGAGTGACCCAGACCACTCGTCAACCTCTCTAATGGCTCTATCTATGCATTCTATTGTTGGTATCAACAAGGGAAGGACCATGAAACTCATGGGTAGGGTGAAGGATACTGAAGTATTGATTCTCATTGACAGTGGGGCTTCTCACAATTTCATTTCATCTACCTCTGCTGCTCGTCTAGAATTAGAGGTACAGAAAACATCAACCTACCAAGTTACAGTGGGTGATGGGTATCGGGTTCAAGGGGCCGGTGTTTGCAAGGATGTGAATGTGGAAATTCAGGGTTTACAAGTGCAACAATCTTTCTACCTTTTTGATTTGGGAGGTGCTGACATGGTCTTAGGTATGGAGTGGTTGGAATCTCTGGGGGAAGTTAAGGTTAATTGGGGACGACTCACTATGAAGATTAGGCAAGACAATCAAGTGGTGTGCTTACGGGGCGATCCGTCTCTAAGCAAAACACTAGTATCTCTTAAATCAATTCTGAAGTCAGTGAATGCTGGGGAGCAAGGGTTTTTAATAGAGTTTGGAGAGATGATCCTAGAGAAGAACATTGAGTCAGGTTTGACGGATGAAATTAAGACATTGTTGGATGAATTTCCAGAGGTGACACTGCCTACAGCGGGATTACCGCCTTCCCGACCAAGAGATCATGCCATAATCATTAAAGAAGGAGAACAACCTCCCAACATTCGACCTTATCGGTATCCGCACTCACAAAAGACCGAGATTGAGAAATTAGTGAATGAGATGCTTGTCGCAGGGATCATTCGGCCTAGTAGTAGTCCCTACTCAAGTCCGGTCTTACTTGTGAAGAAGAAAGATGGGAGCTGGCGCTTTTGTGTTGACTATCGGAGCCTCAATAAGATCACCATTCCGGATAAATTTCCGATTCCCGCCATAGATGAGCTGCTGGACGAGTTGGGGGCTGCCACCATTTTTTCCAAACTCGATTTGAAGTCTGGGTACCACCAAATTCGGATTAGGGATGGGGATGAACACAAGACAGCTTTTCGGACACATGAGGGGCATTATGAATTCATGGTCATGCCCTTTGGTTTGACGAATGCTCCCTCCACTTTTCAGTTTTTGATGAATGAGGTCTTCAAGGCTCATTTGAGGAAGTTTGTGCTGGTATTTTTTGACGACATCCTTGTTTATAGCCGCGATCACCTCTCCCACATGGAGCATCTCCGGAAAGTGTTGTCCTTGTTGAGAGATAACCAGCTGGTCCTTAATCTCAAGAAGTGTGTGTTCGAGCAACCCCAATTGGAGTATTTGGGACACATTATTTCTGGTCAAGGAGTGCATGCGGATCCTAAAAAAATTGAAAGCATGGTCAACTGGCCGGTCCCAAGAGATTTGAAGGCCTTGAGAGGTTTTCTCGGTCTCACGGGATATTATAGGAAGTTTGTCAAGGACTATGGGAAGATCGCGGCTCCTCTAACAAATTTATTGAAGAAAGACTCTTTTATTTGGAGTGAAACAGCACAAAAGGCATTTGAAGATTTGAAGACAGCTATGACTTCCGTTCCAGTTTTAGCCATGCCAGACTTTTCTAAAGTCTTTGTAGTTGAAGCCGATGCCTCGGGGAGTGGAGTAGGGGCTGTTCTCATGCAAGAAGGTCGCCCAATCGCTTATCACAGCCAGATTTTGTCCAATCGAGCAAAACAAAGTTCGGTTTATGAGCGGGAGTTGATGGCCATAGTATTTGCAGTGAAAAAGTGGCAACATTACTTGATGGGGCATAAATTTGTCATTCGTACTGATCAAAAGGCTCTTAAGTATTTATTGGAGCAGCGGGTTTTGGGAGAATCCCAACAAAAGTGGGTGTCCAAGTTGATGGGGTTCAAATTTGAAATCCACTACAAACCCGGCATCCAAAATAAGGCGGCTGATGCTCTTTCGAGGAGAGGGGAAGTGCTAGAGTTTAAAGGATTCTCCCTATGGCAGTATGAGGATTTAGAAGAATGGGATAGAGAGATTGAGAAGGATACGAAGTTGACCAGCATTCGGGAGCAGATTTTGAAGGGGGAAACGCCACCTGAAGGATTCAGTTTGGAGCATGGGAGTTTGAGGTATAAAGGCCGGTTGGTTCTTCCTAAAAGTTCCTCTAGAATTCCAAAACTGATGGCTGAATTTCACTCATCACCCATTGGGGGTCATTCGGGGTATTTGAGGACTTATAAAAGGTTGGCTGCGATTGTGTATTGGGAGGGGTTAAAAAAAGATGTTCAAGAGTTTGTGTCGAAGTGTGATGTTTGCCAAAGAAACAAGTATCAAGCCATGAATCCGGCTGGGTTACTGCAGCCTTTGCCCATACCACAACATGTTTGGGAGGATATCAGCATGGATTTTATTGTGAAGTTGCCCAAGTCCAAGGGGTATGACACCATTATGGTAGTGGTGGATAGATTCACGAAGTATGCTCATTTTATCCCTTTGCATCACCCTTTTACAGCGAAGGATGTAGCAGCTGCCTTCATCCAAGGAGTAGTCAGATTACATGGGTTTCCGAAATCCATAGTGTCGGATAGGGATAGAATATTCATAAGTCAGTTTTGGAAGGAGCTCTTCAAGATGTCGGGGACAACTCTCAATTATAGCTCGGGTTACCATCCGGAAACCGATGGCCAAACGGAGGTTGTCAATAGAACTTTGGAGACTTACCTAAGATGTTTTACAGGCGAAGCACCCAAGCAATGGAGCAAGTGGATGGCATGGGCAGAATATTGGTTCAATACCACATTTAACCAATCCACGGGTATGACCCCATTTAAGGCTCTATATGGGAGGGAACCACCATCCCTCTTTAGGTGGGAGGATTATGACTCTGCTGTGGAGGACGTCAATGCACACATTAGAGCTAGAAATGTGGTGTTGGATGAACTCGAGCAAAACTTGACCAAGGCACAAGAAAGAATGAAGTTGTATGCTGACAAGCATAGAAGGGAAGTGCATTTCGAGGTTGGGGACTCAGTCTATCTGAAAATCAGCCCATACAAACTGCGTTCTTTAGCTAAGAAGATGAATGAGAAGCTCAGCCCTCGGTTTTATGGGCCTTATAAAATTACAGCCAAGTATGGTGAGGTTGCCTATCGCTTGGAGCTGCCCGAGACCACCAGAATTCACCCGGTTTTTCATGTCTCTCAACTCAAGAAGGCTCTTCACCCTTCGGTTCCCACACAACCATTACCTGAGGCGTTAACTGAAGATATGGAATTACAAGTTGAGCCGGCGGAGGTTCTGCAAATCAGAGATGATGGGAAGAGTAACATTCAAGTTCTCATTAAGTGGCACACCCTACCTGACTTCGAAAGCACATGGGAGGATTATACTATGATTCAATCACAATTTCCTCACTTCCACCTTGAGGACAAGGTGAAACTCTTAGGGGAGGGTATTGATGGGCCTAAGAAGCTAAGTGAGTGGAAGACTTATAAGAGAAGGAACAAGGATGGGCCTAGGGGAATTGGGCCAGCAACAAATCAGTCCCAATGTGACAAAAAGAAAGGAAAAGAGGTAGTAGTTAGTACAGGGAGTGGGAACAGCAGGGCTTAACTACCTCTGACACATTAGTGGAGGTTTGGAGGCTGCTGTGTGAGTGTGTGCTGACTGTATTTGGTTTAGGGGGAGTGCTGGTTATGGTTCATTCAGGAAATTAGTAGGGATTTGGTTGGGAGAGTCTGGCCTCTCGAATGCCCAGTTATCTTTGCATTTCTGTCATTGTTCTTGTTGTGTTTCGGATTGTCTTAGTTGCTAGTACTTTGTAATTTGCTGGTTGACTGTTCTTCTTATATGTTAATGAAGTTAGAGGCTGTCTTTTAGCCTATTTTCTGAGATACTGTGCAGGGAACCTATCAGTATTTCTCTCATTCTCTGATTTTGCACTTCACTTTCATTCCAGTCAAGAGTCACATGCTCCCCTCCAAAAAGCTGAGAAATCCAGGGTGAACACTAGTAATTTCAGCCTTTCAGGTGCATAACTGGAAGATTAAGATCTTCTGCTACATGTCATGCTCAATCCTTCTCAAAGGTAGACAAAGGCTCAGGCCCAGACAGCAAGCAACAGAAGTATCTACATGAAAGTGCAAAATTTTATTATTTATACCAGCCACTGTAGTTACTTAAAATTAAGCAAGAAAAATGTCCAAAATGGAAAAATAAAACCAATGAGGAAAATGAGAACCAAAATGACCATGACACCGATCCTACGAAGATCAGCACCATTTACACGAGATGTTTTGACCACAACAGTTGTACAGATACTCACAATGTCTAAGGCCATATGAACTCACCGCCTCCAGCCAAGTTTGCTAGTGTTTCTCTGGAGTAAGCGAAACAAGCTTCCTCTGAACAGATTAATTAAAATATAAATTATTGCAACAATCAGCCCAAAGCTGTATTTCAAAACACAGGGAAAAAGAACAAACTAGAAACAAGACTAAAATGAAGCTCTGAAAACAAACCATGGAAGGAACTCTGTCACGATGCAGAGACGTTGAGGAGAAGTCACTGCTCCCATGAAAAGAACATTTGGATGTCTAAGCCTTTTCATAACAGACACCTTTATATAAATGAAATACAGTCAATTTAATGTTTCGATGATTTGTTTAGGGGAGAGGGTCAAAAGTTTTAGTGAAACAATCTTGTATATGGTAGAATGGAAATAGAAGAAAACAATTATCAAAGAGGACATTTTAGGCAAGTCTGCCAAACCAACTTCAGTAAATTGTAAGCCACATTCTTTCCTATACGTGTATGAAAACTAGAGATATAATGACTATATATATATATATCACTAGACACCTGAGATGAAATTTCATTTGATTTCTCATTTATAACTCTATAATTTGTATTTTAAATTTAATAGAATGAGAAATTTAAATTTCCAATGACTTTTGATGATATCTCCAAAATTTTCATGAGTGAGGAGATCGAATATATACATATATATATATATATATTTGATACATCAACTTGCTAGCTATATATATATATATGAAAAGCTGCCATATGAACACTGCTCAATGTTATTATTCCCCATGTCCTGCATGCATATATATATATATATATATGTTCCATCACTTAATTAATTCCCCATGTCCTGCATGCATATATATATAGTTCATACATACCAACCAAAAACAGTGAAGGCATAAGGGAGAATAAGAGCCTGAAGGCCAATGCCAGAGCAGAGTGTATGAAAAGCAGCATAGTACTTATTCCCATTTCTGGACTCTGTTATGGGAAGCCATGCATCCTGAGGATCCAGCTTCGTCATCCTCAGAGCCTTCATCATTGGGCTTCCCAATGGAGTTATAAATCTTGAGGGTGTTAACAACATTCTCCTTTGAATCCCCCTAGGGAAAGGAAATTAGACAAAAAGTCACCAGAATCTAGGATCAATGCTTCTAATTTCAAGTACAAATGATAATATCTCAAATCTGCCTTCTGCTTCTACGCCCAGGTCTATTTGAAACAGTTAGGACTACAAACTAGGGCCATGGACAAAAATAACAGACCTGAAAACAAGGAACCAGTAAACACCAACTAAATTCAAAAAAACAAACTACAATAGTGATTTGGTGTGGTAGGCCAAAAAATCAGCACTGTTAACCATTTCCCAGAACATGCCTAACGTTTAGAACCAGTGGCGGAGGGAGGGGGGCCAGCGCCATGCCCCCCCCCCCCAAATTTGGTATAATACATTAAGTATATGCAATATGCTCACATGTGGCCCCTGCCACAATGATTAATGCCTCGTGACAACATCAATTTGAGATGATGGGGGAGCGGGTTCGAAACCCAGGTCCTTCAACTAGAGTAGTGAGACATTGTTTTGCCTTCCTTCCTTCCTCTGATCCCCTCTACTAGAATATATTATCAGTGGTTTCTTATCACAATTGCAAGAAGATAAAATAAATGCCATACAAATGCAATGGGATTTTATAGATTGGGTATCAGAAAACCAAATTAGTTAGGATCAATGGGTATCAGAAAACTTGAGAGTTTAACCAAAAATTAAGATTTTAAAGATAACCTAAACTTTATCGGGTCCAAGAAAAATTGTGAAAGGAGAACCAGATTTCAAGCCATAGCTCTAGAGTGATTAAAAAACTATCAGAATTCATCCGTATTCACCAATCCAACAACCCATAACAATAACATTGAAGGTTGATCAAAAAAAGTTGAACCAAGTGAAGAAGAGGGGAAAAACGCACAAACCGATGGGGAGCGTTGGACCTGACCCGCGACGACGTTTGCAACGACGGCAGCAGCGGTGGACGGCGTACGTGAGACAGCGTCTTGGGTGTGTGTGTGTTTAAAACGATGGAGTTCAAAAACAAGAGACGAAGACGTGAACAAAATCGATGATGATAAACAACGACGACGGACGACAGACGACGGGGACGGACGACGGAGATGAAGAACGACGGTGGATAGTGGCCACAGTGATAGATAGCGGCGACGGCATTAAGAGGATGAAAATCGATTTCACAGCAAAAGAATTTGGCGAGAAAAAGATAGGGTGCAATTGCAAAAAAAGAAAATGGGACACGTGGCACAAAAAGGACCATTAGATATGATAAACGGATCAGATGTTTTGGACCGCAGAGACAGCACCAAAAAGGCATGGTAGAGGATCCAGCCAATACTATGTACACTAGTATGTTTAGAGAAATTTCCAATGGAACGTGAACCATATATGCTAGAGTTTAGTGAGAAAAAGAATTGATTTCAGTGGTTAAAATTAACTGAGTTCAGTGACGAGTCTTGTCTTTGGCATGAAAGCTGAAAAGTTTCAAGTTTCAACTGCTGGCCGAAACTGTCAAGTCTCAAGTTTCAAGATCACTTTCGCTGGTTGCCCTATTACCGGACAAATTATCCAAAATAATTAAATAATAAAAAACAGTTGAAGTAATACAACTTGTCAATATTGTTCCAAAAAAAAAATACTTGTCAATATTTTCTTCCATACCAAACAGTTGTTCCTGTGCTAATTGTAACTTTTATTCTAGGTTTCTCGCTGTTTCATTAATATTATCCTTATATTATATTTATTAAATTAATTAAATCATTTCAAGTTTAGTTTAAACTTTAAATAATCGTTTTCCCATCATTTCAAACTTTATTTAATATAATGTCGAATATTTAAAATGCGATTAAAAGTTAGAATGACAAAACTCATGCAATATCATCATCTCTATGTAACTCTTTTTGGTCTCAAATTACTGCATATTAAATATCGAAACTCAGTTTTATGCAGCCAGCAACATATTCTATTATTCTACGAAACATTGGTCAAACTTTAGTAAAAACGAAAAGCAGGGTTACAGATCGGCCTTTTGGCAAGTGGCAACAGTAATTGACGATAGTTATCAGTTGACAGGCAAGAGGGTGAGAAATGAAAACGCAGAATATATATTACAAAGAATATGATGCAAAACTTGGTGTTTCAGTAATTTCGAGGGTACCTGTGGATATAACTATGAAAATTGGATTACATTGAAAAGAAAATTTAGAAAAAAAGAGCGATCTGCGGTTGCACTATGGGTGGGTCATGGTCATAGTCATAGAGGAGGATAAAAGTAGGAAGAAACGGAAAAACCGAGGAAGAGTAAGCCGCCTATGGTGGCAACTGTGCGTTGCGAGATCTTAGATGCCAGCATACTTCCTCCTACCACTGCCAGCGAAGTACAGATGGTGTGTCCAATAGTGGCCCCTACTGCCACTCCCACTGCATTTTTGTGTGTTGCCAGCTGTACAACAAACCCATAAGCCAATTGCAAAACAATGGACTGCTACGCATACACTACACAAATCGATATTGTTGTATGTATGATTCTAAAAAGTTCCAAAAATTTTAGTTTTGAATAGTTTTCCGTAACTTTGAATCTCTGCCTATGAAAGATGTCATGTCATTGATAAGTTAGATACGGACCCTTGCAAAAAATTCTTGCAAAAGGAGATTATTTGGCATTTTTCATCACTCAAATTGACTGACAATTTGATAGAATGTGTAAAATATACTTGAGTTGCTGACCTCCCATTGTGTCTGGATCAGACACGTTATTTTCTAATCTTTAAAATTGATTTTTGCGGCTTAAAATCCAAGTTCATAAATAAGCAACAAAAAATCATACTAAAACTGCTGCAAAAATACCCTAGTTAGCAGACATGAAGGGAAAACATCAAGCATGAATAACGACCCAGGAAATAAACAAAATAACTGATCCCAACAAATAAAGATTCTTACTGCAATTGTCGCAATCTGGCTACGATCTCCCCACTCAGCTAGGAATGTTAGAACAAAAGACTGCAAAGAGGATACTTCAATGTCAGATGTGACTACTACTGTATAGTGAAATAATTAAATAAACGATGGAAAGCTTGCACTTGCCTCCAAAAATATTGGTGTACAAAATCTTGAAAAGAAGCGCCGGAAGGTTGTTTTCCCTTGTCCAGCTTCAAGTTTCTCTTCTACCTGGTTAACAAGAGTGACATTCAGGGACAGTACCAAATTAAATCGTAAAATGAAGAATGCAGGAACCAAACTAAAATGCAAAAAGATACACTAAAGAGCAATACATCCAAATAACAACTGCACCGACTGATAGAACAACTATAATATGCTTGCATTGTTTACAGGTAGTAGCTGCCCTGCCCATTAAAAAGGGATGGAGATCGTGGAGAGAGAGGGAAACTATAATAACAAGCAGCAGCATGGTACCTCACAGCTTTGAGATAATTCTGGCTCTTGGCATATTTGTTAACGTTTACGATTAAGATACCATCTGAATATAGTATATGGCGATGAACATGCAAAACAAACAAATTCCGTGCACAAAATCTGAAAGTTGAACTCAAACAAGGATATTTTATGGCAAGACATCCATTACTTTTAGATGACTGAAAATATGCAGAATTTCAACGAGAATATTACTGTAAGTCGTCAATAAAGACATACTTCTTCCATTTCTTTCTTCTGAGAAGATTTTGAATCTGTTGATCTCCACGCAATATACAGCAATCGCAACCCAAAGAAGGCATAAAGAACTGCATATTGAAAAAACATATATTTAAAAAAGAGTATCAAGGGCATATTTGAAAATTTGTTAAACATTCTTAAGAACATTAAAACTGAACCAAATGCATGAATGTAATATTTTGGGGAATATTATAAAATATTTCCATGAATATTTTGAGTAAACCAAACAAGTTTTTTTTATATATTTTTTACAATCATACTCCTAGGAATAACATTCCCAAGAAAGTAATTCTTGAGAATAAAAAAATTGTCCCAACAGCATGTGCCCCCTAAAAGACAATTGGCATCTTCATAATGTTTATATAACTCCTGGCTTAATATGGCTAATAAAGATTCCAATGAATTTTGTTTCAGTTGATAACATATAAAGAAGTTTTATAAAAAAATTGTCCCAACAGCATGTGCCCCCTAAAAGACAATTGGCATCTTCATAATGTTTATATAACTCCTGGCTTAATATGGCTAATAAAGATTCCAATGAATTTTGTTTCAGTTGATAACATATAAAGAAGTTCATGTGAAACTAAAACAAATAGAGATCCAAGTGAACTTGGGGAACCTTCCCTCAAAAGCTAGATATTGAAGGGGGAGAACCAAGACACTTAAGTACTCCACCGAACATCTCATTCTACTCGATGTGGACTTAGGCATCCTATACTACCCAAGTCCCTATCATAGCACTGCCTTGGAAAGCCGATGTCCCGACGGCTACACTCTGCAACACTTCACTCGGCCTTTTACTAGTTAGAACCTCTGCAGATAGCCCTCTTTGTGCTGTCGACAATCTGACTTTGATACCAATTGATAGAGACCCAAATGACCTTGGGGAACCATCCCTCAGATGCTAGCTATTAAAGGGGGAGAACTAAGGCACTTAAGTAGGAATTAGGCATTCCATACTACCCAACTCCCTATTAGAAACCAAATAAGAGACAAATTTAGCAAATCCAATATTCCAAATCAATCTCGATTGCGGACTCAATAATGAATCGCCATGAACCCTCTGAGAATAGAAAACTGACCAAGGAAAATGAGTATCTAATAGTAGTATCATAAAATAAAGTAGCCTGACAAGAAATACACAGATGTCTTTGCCACAAAAACAAATATCAAAATCTTATTGTATCATTATTATACTATAACAATTAACAGAACAAAAGCAACTAGAGCTCAATTATTAAATTATTCATGGATTTAATTGCATCTGTCAAGCTCACTAAGTCACATCCGTAGAGTGGTATCCATAGAAGGTTTTATAATAGGGGAGGTGCAGCCATTGTAATTCAAACAAAAGATTTTAAGCCATGTCTTGCTGCTCCTGATTTAAAACATTATATATAGTAAATCCTCATGAAAAAAAAGACAGAAAGTTTATGGTACCTGTAGCTGCACTATTTGTGTGCTTCCTTGATATCAAATTCGGCACAATCCTACCTAGTCCTGTAGAAAGTACCTAATTGACACGTATAAAACCTTTAAACTCGGCAACATCGAGAATAAGATTTAGAGCACTCAGAGGTGCTCTACAGTTGCTGAAACCAATTCAATATAACACCATGGAAAATGCATCACATGATCAGAACACAAAGCAGGAATATAAAAGATAAATGTTTGTTGGGTTTGAAATGGGAACTTACCGTCATTATAATAAGGGCAGTTAGTGCGCCAGATAAGACGATTGACTTAGGATGACGCATAGCCATAAGAGCTGCTATTATAAATGTCTCATCTCCAATCTAGCATCATCATTGACAATTAGAAGCAGAATCATCAGAATTTCAATATATGACATCAAAACATAGTGAAAGGGTTTATGTAGGAGCAACAAAAGCATTCTTAGTTACTTGATTGCTCTTACTGGCTACTTGGACTTCACACATCACAAATTTCAGTTACTTAAAAAAGTTGGTTAAGTGTCGTATATTATTTGGCGTGTCGTTTGATAACCAACCACAGGTAGATAGATACATTTGATGACTGATACGGGCATTTGACATGGTTAGAGTGCTTAAGCTAACCTCACTAACAATGATCATTGACAGACTGGCAAAAAAAGCGTCAAATACTCCAAGACCAGCTGAGTCCGAGCCTAGAGCAACGCCAGCATAAGTTGCATCATTGTCGTTTCTGACTGCATAGTTGCCTAGATTGTTCAAGGTAACCTGTCAACAGAAACATATATCTACAATATCACATAGAATAAACTATAAGATTGAATTAATAATTCTAGCTTCAACTTCTGGACTTTTGTGGTATATGTAGTGCTCTCGGAGGCTCTACAGACACTACTCCTCATAACCAAGCCAGCAAATACATTGTGTTAAAAACTATTTACACTATCGTCTTCTCTTCCATTTGATCCAATTTTCAGAGCAGTTGAATATAAAATAGAATGAAAGGCGATGCTCACTTTGCTGCGACGGCCAAAATCCATAGATCCATCGGAGTCTTCCCTCTCGTTCTCAAGCAGGGAATCCTAAACAGTCAGACACACTATCATCATGATACTTGCAATTACAGATAAAAACACGGAAAGTCGAAGAAGGAACAACATTAACCGTATGCATAAAAACAAGGAGCGCGAGAGAGACCTGAGCAATGGCAAGTGACAGGCTCAAGAACAAAGAGAGGCCAAGAGCGAGAATACTTCTTTGGTGGTTAAAGCGCAGAGCCATGGCGAGAAATTTTTTTCCAAATTCTGTGACCGCAATTCTTCTTGCAGGATAAATATCCAAGGAAATTATTCTTCGGGAAATGAACGACGAACTCAAAAGGAATCCAGGTTGATTAAAGCAGGTATCTCAGAGATCTTAACTGGATCTGCTCATTTCCTTTGCTGGTATTGAACGCCACACCCTTAATTGCATAGATCTGAAAAAAAGAGA